>JARPMJ010004165.1:0-80507 GCA_033366665.1 Phoxinus dragarum
GCACCTCTGTTGCATCTGAATCTGACAGTGAAGAACGGGATTCATGTGGCGTGCGATGAACAGAAGCAGCAGGCAGAACAGAGAAGAGTTTGGGATTGAGCTCAGCCGTGGAGAGACCGAATAAGAAGAGTAAACAGAGTACAGAATAAATGAAAGAGAACAGAGGAAACATCAGCATTCAATCAAGCTGAACAATAAAGAACCATAAAACATGTCAAGACTGGACAACATCCACTGACAAAATGGCATGACTTTGAATGGTAAAAGAGCCAATATCTTATTAGAAAAGACATCATCTACTCTTCACAACCTTCTTTACTCTTGTGCACATGCATTCAGTGGAACAACCCAAATAATACATAATTTGAGCTCAAAAAGAGCTATCTACTTTTAACGTATTGGTTAATTCTAATTTATAAATATAATTAATATTTTTTTATAATTTATAATATAGTTCATATTTCACATTTTCATGGTGAAAACCATAGTAATTCAAATGTAAAATAGAAACTAAATAAGAATTACAACACAAAAATTCTAACTAAACTAAATTTGTATTAACTTGATCAAAAACCTTAAGCGATATCAACAGAATAAAACAATTTTCTCAGAGGAGTAGAAATATTACAAAACCAAAAAAGTATATGTAAATATAAAAGTAAATATAAGTATATGGGTGGGTTTTCTACATTAAGATTAATAAATACTGTTAAAATGTGATGTCCTTGTAGGCTTTTGGTCATCCTAAAATGTACAGGAATACAAACTTCAAAAACAAGAAAACTTGAAAACTTAAGCCTAGTCCTAGATTAAAATGCATGTTTGAACTGTTTTAAAGCAACTTCAAATATGTGAGTGTCATTGTTTTGTCTTAAGATGCACATCAGTAATGTTTTTTTTTCTAAGGCATGTTTATAAAAGCTTAAATGCCCTATAATTGAACTAAGGCCTAATCATGGTTTAGTTTAAGCCCTGTCTGTGAAACCGGACCAATATAGTATATTTTAATGTTTTGGTCTACAATGTTTATTGTTGGTGTAGCCAATTTAAATTTCTTAAAGTCCATCGTAACTACCCCTTTAGTCATTTATCGGATGATTTAAACAGACTTAAAGTAATTGTATCACATATTTAGGGCTCCTTTGCTCGTATCAACACAAATGTCATGTGCTGCTTTGATTTCCACCACACATATTTATCTCTGAATGTCATGACAAGGATTCAGCGATTTGTTGTACAACTCAATGCATCTAGATACTCACAGGATCAGTCTCTCTTCTTTTGTGCTTTGATTCTTTGATTGGTTTTGATCACAAAATGATACATCATGCAAATTAATCACTGTGATCATTGGCTGCACTTTCAGCGTTACAATGCTTGACTAGTGTGCAACAATGCAGACTATTGGTCTTTGCTCCACAGAGTTGGATCATATGAAAGGGCCTTTAGAGCGCAACCATTACAGTTTCAGTGCTTGAATCAATCAGAGGTTCAGTGCCTTCATACTGGCTCACTGATCAACCTTTGTGAGACTCAAACCTGTAACTTTTTAGTTGCCAGCCCAGATTGTTCACCCCCTAGGCTACACCATTCTGATCCTGCCTGAATTACAGACAAATTGAGAATAAAAGAGGGAAGACAACGGTGTAGAGAGTAAAAAGAGATCAGAACAAAGGAAGGCTGAAAAAGGCTAAGAGAATAGCAGCGATTCTAAATGAAACATGAAGTTAATTTTCATGAGAAATTTAATGAGAAAATCAAAAGAGACAGATGCAAACAGATGGATGGACGAACCAGCAATTCAGAGTTTAGGAATTTGCTCATTTTCGATTCATGAGATTGGCAACATGCTTCACAGGATGTTGAATTGTATAAGGAATAAAGGTAATGGCATGCAGGGACATGTAAGGGCTAAGATTCAAACTTAAATGTGTTTTTGTTTTGTTTTTCAAGCCAACATTCAAAGTTTGTCTTTAAGAACTTAAGAAAGCCTATAGTAAAAAATTACACTTCTGGCAATTTCTTTAAATTTCAATTAATTTCTTTCCTTAAATTCAAATTTGAATGACAAATTCTGCATCCTGTTTGCTACCTCAGTTCAAATTCAATTCAAATCCAGGAATCGAAAGGCAAAGAAACGGCGTTCGCCATTACATTATGGGAAATTGAAAGGTCTATATAACCTTTACACTTAAATGAGCAATAAGGAAGCAAGAAAATACATAAAACTTTCTTAAACCAAACATTCAAAGTTTGTTTTGATGAACTTAAAATTTAGTGGAAAATTACACTTGCTGCAGTTTCATTGTATTTCTCCATTTCAATTTGAAATGACGAATTCTGCATCCTGTTTGTGACCTAAGTTCAAATTCCATTCAAATTTAGGAACTGAAAGGCAAAGAAACGGCATTCGCCATTACATTATGGGAAATTGAAAGTCTATATAACATTTACACTTAAATGAGCAATAAGTATAAGCAAGAAAATACATTATTCAGTTCTGGGAAATTTAAAACCCTACATACAGTACTTTCAAACAAACATTCAAAGTTTGTCCTGATGAACTTAAACTTCTAGTGGAAAATTATGTGTTTTGCCATTTCTTTGAATTTCAATTAGCAAATTTGAATTACAGTTCTGCACCCTGTTTGCTACTTCAGGACAAAATCAACAGAAATTCAGGAAATGAATGGAAATGCATTCTCCATTCAATCTAAACAGCCCTGCAACAAACTGTAGAAAACCGACCCGTAGAATCTGAGTGAGTTGCTGTGCTATCTGGCTGATGGCGATGAAGATGTTACGCCAGTCGAAGGCTGGCATTCCTGCTGGGCGCTTGGACTCAGGACCGTTAAACAGGAAGTTGCTGATTACCGCTGTGGACAGACCAGTATCCCCCAACCTCTGGTCCAGAACTACTGCAAGAACAGGGTTCTTCAAAAGACCCTGTAAAACACAGAACACATTCACAGGGTCACACAACACAACCGATGTATGCTGCTCAGTTCACACAACATGTAAGACTACGGTTGTGACAAACCAAGATCTCAGTAGTCGACTTCTTGAAACTTTTGAAAACGGGTTTCAAAGTGCAAGCTGTTGAAAACGTTTTTAACATCGTTGTCGTGTAAACATACCCTAAAACTATTACTACTATATTACTATTAGGTTATTGAACTAAAGCTGAAATAAAATCTAATATAAATAATAGATAAAAACGATCTAATATTTAGAAATACAATTAGAAAGTAACTAACTGAAATGTAACCTAAAATGCAATAGCAATAAAGTAAAATCAAATAGAAATATTTAAAACTTGAAGACCAAATCCCTTAAATTTAAACTAAAATTAAAATAAAAACATATATAACAAAACATTAATAAATACTAGAATAGTATATAATTCAGGGTTATTATCATTAACTAAAACTTTTAAAAACAAACAATTAAAAACATTTATGTTACTGTAATTGAAATAAAGCTGAAATAAAATCTAAATAGTTGAAAAACTAAGCAAAAATAAGAAATTTTGCCTTGGCAATAAACTAAAATGAGTCTAAATTGAAGCGATAAAATTATTAACTGGAAATAAATAAAAACTAAAATAAAAATAAATTAAACCTAAATAGCAGCATAAAAAATATAAATAAATGACAAAAGCACATACCGATATGACTAAAAATTAAACTCAAATTAACATGACAACTAAAAATATAAAAATAAAAGCTATTCAAAATATTATTAAAACTACAATAAAACCTAAAATAACACTAATATAAATCATTCTAAAATAACACTGCACCAAGACAGCCATTTTAGAATTTTTTTTAACACTTTTATTTATTTATTTCATTTACAGGATGAACAATTAAAGTAAAAATAAAGTAAAAATATTAACAAAAGGGAGGAGAATGAATTATGCATAAATATATCCCAGATATATGCTACGTAGCATAGATAGCTTTATACCTATACATATCCACGTATATTCTTAAATATCAATCATCATATACATAACAGTGACCCCCCTATTTATATATAAAAAATATATATATATAAAATAAAATAAAAAAAAGTACACTGAACAACAAAGCCAAACTGGTGAGGTTAACCATTCTAATAACCATTACGGTTTACTTAGTTGAACCAAGACAGCCATTTTGACCAGGAAGTGCATTCGAACATTCTTGCGCATGTGGTTTATTACCACACATGCCATGAGAAGTAAAATAGCATACGCATTCAAGCCTTCAAAAGCAGATGCCTTTCAGTCAGACAGCCATCGGTACTGACCTGACAAACTGCTCAGCACTAGCACTACTACAGGAACACCCATACTGTTGCAGATTTTGTACGTAAAAGTATTTCTCACATCCCTGTGCTAAACGCATGACAATTGCATCCTCCAGACTTCAGAGAGCATGTTATTCTTTGAACATCCAGGCAATTAGTGTGTGCTCTATCCTCTCTTGCTCTCTCTCTTCAAGCTAGGTGGCACTGTTGCTCTTCAGAGTTGTCTGGAATCAAGATTAGCACTGCAAAAGCCTCTTTGTTTCTCTGCGTTTCTCTCACACACAGACACACTCACACGTTTTTGTCATAAATTGCAGTTCCACCCCTCTCCTTTATCATTCCTTGTCCTAACCTGTAAGGATAAAATCGTGTCACTCTACACAGGGGTGCACAACAATCACACACACGAATATACAAACACACAAACTGCATACATGTGCATAGACATGCGAATATTTATATTTATTCACATGAATATTTAAACACCCATTCAAATACACACACGCGCACACACATAACATGCTAACATATAGCGCACATAAAAAGACATGAATGCATCATGAACACACACACGCACACACACACGCACACACACACACACACACACACCACATACACATATGATATATTCAAACAAACACATACAAACTCACACATTTGTTGAAAGTCACAATTCATATGTAAATCATTCTGTTGCCTTGAGTGTGGTTTTGGATTCTTTTGAAAGCTTGTTTGTGTGTGTGTGTGTGTGTGTGTGTGTGTGTGTGTGTGTGTGTGTGTGTGTGTGTGTGTGTGTCCATGTTTAATGTGTCCATAGTAACATTCACTCCTGCATCTCATTTGGCTGAAGCACCTAATAAAAGAGTGACATCATTATTATTAAAGTATTATTATAAATCATTATAATTGTATTAAAATCTGTTTAGCACATTACTGCAAAAAGGCTGGAGGAACCACTGCAGGAAATTAACAACTTGGTGCTCGTTCTTGTCTTAAGTAAAATGTGTAGACAAAATGTATGATAGATATGAAAGAAACACAGACAAACATATAGTCAGACATTCATGCGCTGATTGCCACATTAATACACTCTTCTTTGGATCACTATTTTCCAATAAAAGTAGTCGACTCGACTCATAACTGATTAAGGAGTGATTATAAAGGATCTTTACAATAGAACTGAATCAACTGACTGTTCACTTGCCTTTAATGATGTAACTTTATCAGTTAGGCTAGTAGTGTTTGCTGTGTTTTATCAAAGTAGCCTACTTAAAGTGTGCTTTAAGTAACACCTGGAAAGCAAAGTTACATTTGTTACCCCCCCCCAATATTTTTTTTCTTGCTGATACGAAAAATTATCCGAACTGTGACTCAAAAACGTAATATGATTCAAAGTGTGAGCTTTGTGATCTGTTGAACCACAATAGTTTACATGATACATAGTTTAGCATCCAAACACATTGCGAATTTCGAAACATTTGGATTCGTGCCGTATGAGAGAGGTATGCTATATACGTGAGCCCAACGCTCATTCTGTTTCTGTTTCCATTTATCGTAGCAGAAGCGCAACAAAATAATGTTTCACGAAAAATAAAGCGAAGATGATGAACGAACTACAAGGAAACACAAAAAATGGACATACATACTCAAGAGTATACAAACAAGAGTTTGTTGTTACTTGCCAACAGACATACAATGACACTCAAAACCAGTGTTACTTTCCAGTGATAGTCTTATGAGCTTTTCTCTTTTGTAATGTCTCTCAGCCATCTCTCTTTCTACAGTATTTCATCAAATCTCTCTCTTGCTCTTTCGCTCTCCTCCACCATCATACGCCCTCTAATGCTGATTGGCGACACGTTTGCTGTTGTGTCTGGTCGTGTCGGTCCGACCAACTTTCAAACAGCGTTTTTCAAATATCGCTTACCCCACCTTTAAATTTACAGGATTTGTTGTGGAGTGAGGGGAACTAAAAAGCAATTAGCCAAGTTTATAGTGTTTTTGTTGATAGTGTTTATAGTGTATATTTTCACTGTCGGTTGATGGTTAACCAGTTAATTATGAGCATCCCTACAACATGTCTAAAAGTGCTTTAAGATGCAGTGAAATGTTAGAATTCAACATATGGGGGCAAAAATAGCCCTGTATGAGCTACCGTATGTTTTATTTATATCATATTATATAGCTATGGAATATCACACAAGAACGAGTGCCATTTTTTATCAAATATCACCACAATTGCAAATGTGATATTGATTTTATACAGCATTTCAAAAACAAGAAGTTAATTTATTGAGTTCTATTTTATACACAAAGGGCCCTATCTTGCACCCAGCGCAATTGACTTTGTACACCGACGCATGCATCAATCCTATTTTGCACCCGCGCACAGCAGACTTTTCCCTCCACAGACACACGTCGGTAAATTAGTGAATGAACTTGCGCTCGCGGGGGCAGTGCAGCAAAAAGAGTGTTCCAGCGCTAAAGTTCCCTGGTGCTATTTTGCAGTTTCAAAAAGCAATTCCGCCACTGACCAGGAAAAACCTAGTCTAAAGACAATGGCGCGTTGCGCGTTAGTCATATGCTATTTTAAGCCCGCATGCTTGGCCATTATGTAGCGTGTGAACAATGCGCATACACTTTGATTATCTAATCTAAACAGACGCAGCAGTTTTGATTTTTGCAAATCATACATTATTACATGGAAAAATATTAACACACGAGGGAAATCATTGTTGTGTCCATGAAGATGTGAAAAAAATAGGCATAAATCTAGCTTACACATTTACCCAATTACATTGTCACTTCTCTGTGTTTTACGGCCCTGGCGAGAACGTCGGTCTCCTCGGCTGTGAACCGCTCCTGGCGTGTGCTGGCAAACCCGCCGTTATAATAGCAATCCGCCGTGGAAAAAGCGTGCCGGCTCTTAAAGGGAATGTGAGATGACGCTCTGATTGGTTTATTTCACGTTACGCCCAAACCACACCTATGAATAATGAAGCTACTTCAGACCAACCCCTTTTAGATTTGCGTCGGGCGCAAGAGTCATTTATCCCGCCGGTATAATAGCAACAGCGCCGGGGTCCGCCCACAAAGTTACTTGCATTTTGCGTTTGATACTTGCGTTTCAGATCGTTAAAATAGGGCCCAAAGTGTTGACTGTTTTTGCTCTATTTCGCCAGTGGAAATAGTTCCAAACAAAACCACCGCAGAACTGCTGCACATCTTAGAGCAACACACAGCAGTGTTTCATTACGGCAGTGGTGGGCCGTCAGGGCCAGCAAGGCCTTCTCTGCTGGCCTAAACATTATCAGAATCACTGCCTTGCACTTTAATATATATATTTTTTATGAATGAGTATTAAATTATTCCCAATAGTCCAGTCTCTTAATTCAGAGCTTTTCTCTTGGTTGCGCTGCTTCCAGTAGTGTATATTTATTTTAGCGCTTTTATCCAATCATATTTCAGTCATCATGTGTTGCCAGGGTCAAATATATCTGCCTCGAGGCCTTCAGAATCGATAGTGCGGGCGCCTGTAGCATAAAATGAATGGCAATGAAACTGTTGCTTTAACCAATCAGATAATCAGTCAGATTTAATCAGCCAATCAGATTTCGAGTTGACTGCACCGGGGCCATCTAGCAGGCATACAATAACGTAAGCATGTTCACGCCCTTTGATTGGATGGTCAGAGCGTGTACTATTATTACTGGTAGTCAGAGATAGCTAACCGCATCTGTAGCGAACTGTGTAAACTAAAATATATTCCTGTAGATTTAATAGTTTTTCAACCCACAAATTAATGTTTCTTTCCTTCCTCGACCACCAGCAGGTTCAAACCTACCGGAAAAAATCCCTTATTCAGCTTACGGCAGAGTCACGGAACTCTATCGATCTGTCCGGGTAAAAACAGAACTGACTGCAATGTAAGGTTATGCCAGGACTGATTTGGAAGGCAAAAGTCCCGCTGATCTCATTGATATCGTTCAAAAATCTGTGTGAGAGCTTGTGTCAGCTGTAACGTTACACATCGTCTTGTTTTGCGGTGTTTTCCCGGTTTACTGCTTCTGTCGAGCAGACACTCTCAGCACTAAAGCAAATTAAAACTTATGCCAGAAATACGTCGGGACAGACTCGACTTTCAGCACATTAACTTCGATGGCGATAGAAAAGGTTGTTGGGAGTGAAACGCACAGACAACCTGTACAACCAAGTAATTTAAGTCTTTTTGTGGAAAGAAATTAGGATGGATTTTGTGTAAAAAAAATAGTCAGTAGGTTTGGAGAGTATAATGCATTTTTTGCCCCCGTTTTTGTCCGTGCTGAATATTTTCTTCCTAATTTTTCTTGTAAATTTATGATCGAAGCAACTTCTTTTTTCAAACATTATTAATATTGTAACCATTGAAGGATAAGACAAGGGAGGATCCGTTTCTGAATTTATAATCGGAACGCAAGAACCACTAACTAACACAAAAGCCGAACTCACTCGCTCGTTTCTCTCTACCCGGCCTTTCCCGAACTCACCGCATTAACCATATAACTGCCGGTGCAAAATAAAAACAGGAATTACTCTGTTTTTCGTTATTAATTCAGGTTGGACATCACTGAAGGCCTAGGTGTGAAATGCACGGCCCGCCACTGCATTACGGAATAAATCTGCATTTTTGAACAAATCGGTTGAGTAAATAATACAATGACCCATTCATTAAAGATGATCACTTTATTGAATCGGTTGAATGGATTCAATGACTCACTGATTATGAGAGTGACTTACTACCACCTATTGGCTGCTTTAGTTTCATTTTTAAAGTATAATTCATTTTATTTATATCTTTTATTCATATTTCAACATCAATTAAAAACAATTTCGTAGCATTATGCAATTGTAACTGCAGTGCAAATGCATTCATGTCACCTCAGATCTGCATTAGAGAGTCAGATTAAATGCACTAAATGTAACTTTTTATTATTTTGTTAAAGTCACACAACCCTAGTTGTGAGGGAATCTGTGCTGCCTACCTAGGTAGCTTGCGATATATTGGACAGACATAATGGCCTGTGCATCTGTGTAAAGGTCCTGCACAAGGTAATGAGAGAGTAAAAAACAAAGTTCACCATTCCTCAATCCACAATCATCTTCTCATCCTCCTCTACTCAATAACCTCATTCAAAGTGACACTGATGCAATGCGGGAATGGGGGAAATGGAGTGATAGTGGGTTTGTCTGAAGGTGTGCCGTTGGTTAATCCCTTTCCTGCTGCTGGTGAAAATGATCCTGCACTTATCCATAATTACCTTCTCCTTTTATGCACCCTATCACAGAGGAGGGGCAATAAACTCTCTCTCTCTCTCTCTCTCTCTCTCTCTCTCTCTCTCTCTCTCTCTCTCTCTCTCTCTCTCTCTATCACACACACACACACTGCAAGCGAGATGGAAGGTTTAAGAGCTTTCGTCTCTGTCTTCATTCGTGAGGGGTGTGTGTGACTCTCTTTCATTCTCAGCTGAGGTGAGTCATCCATAACAATAATGGACACTGAACTACATTCACAATAGAAGATAAGTCCTCTGTATCTGTCAACTCACTAATAAAGCACTTCCTGATAAAATACTTCATATTAACTAGGGCTGAGCGCTTAATTGCATTTGCAATAATATCGCGGTATGATAAAACAAGATTTCTTGGCTGCGCTTACACTCTGGTCACGTGACACACGAGAGCTTTGGTAAAGTAGTCTGCAGAGGAAGCATCAACTTGGCATGCAACGCATATAGCCCAGGCCTACAGGAATTAACATTTTATGTTTAACCAATCTAATATTGTGTTGGTCATACTATACAATAGAGGTGGGAGAAAAGATTCTCTCTCCAACAAGTTTTTAACCACAGATGCGCGATCACGCCGCGTATGTTTTAGAAACACCCTATTCTGGTTGCTTCCAATTCCTCACACACACACACACACACACCACTCGAACATTCGGCAAAATAATCTTTTTATGAAGTTTGGAAAGGTTGAAGCGAATTACAATGACATTTGCGCGTGTTGCTCGATGTTACGCTTGCAGAGCACAGTCTCGCCCGCCTGTATTTTCTGTATTTTGCTGTGGGCTTATATGTATTAAACATATAAAACTCACTGACAGAAGGCTGCTTTCAATACTCAAATACTCACTTTGAGTGCTCGAGCTTCGAGCTTTGAGTGCTAGTGCGGGACTCGCACAATGTACTTGCATCTCAAAATAGTTTTACGCAAAATTCATGTAAACACAGTCTGTGTTGTCTTAAAGGGATAGTTCACTTTAAAATTTAAATTCTGTCATCATTTACTCACCCTCAAGTTGTTTCAAACCTGTATTAATTTATTTCTTCTGCTGAACACAAAGAAAGATATTTTGAAGGATGTCAGTAACCAAACAGTAGTCTGTACCCATTGACTTCCATAGTATTTTTTTTTCCTACTATGGAAGTCAATGGGTACAGTCTATTGTTTGGTTACCGACATTCTTCAAAATATCTTCCTTTGTGTTCAGCAGAAGAAATAAATTAATACAGGTTTGAAACAACTTGAGGGTGAGTAAATGATGACAGAATTTTAATTTTAAAGTGAACTATCCCTTTAAGGGATTAAAGAGCAGGACAAACCACATATTATTTCAAAAGAGTGCATTAGTGTAAATTAAGCTTATTACATATCTCGCTGTCTATGATATTATCATTAATAATCAAACGACATAAAGCCGAGAAAGAGAAAAATCAAGGTGCAGCCATTTTATTTTATTTTTTGTTAAATGTTATAAGCATGTATTTGTTAGAAGTCACAAGATATAGATGATTTATCCACAGGTGTGATTTACCTTTGAAGACCCTTCAGAGTGTCCAGAATGGTAAGGATAAGGATACAAATGGTCTCATATTGGCAAAGTTTGAGCAAGCATATTACAGTTTTTCTCGATTGCTTAAACACTATAACCAGGCTTTTGAACTAACAATTCAAAACCATAATGCCATTTATCAAAAAGCACACCCATTTCACTAAACTATAAACACAAATCCCTTAATTTCTCATTGCCTACACCATGTGGTCATTTAGAAAGCACTAGTATTCAGTATTGTTCACTCAAGTCAGCACAGCTTTAGCTCAGTTAGCACACAATTGCCCAGGTGAAAACACTAAGAGTCAAAATTTAACACACATCAATCAGATCCTTCAATAGATAGATAAAAGGGCCCGAATCAGTTTATTGAGTTTTGGAACAATAGATCCAGAAAGACATGAAGAAAGAAGTCAGGGAGGGATAGGAAGAGGAGGAAAGGTAAGGGGAAGGGCAAGAAGACAAGTGGTCTCGGATTACAGTTTTTTCCAAATGCTTACACACGTTTTCAAAACTATGTTTCCTTTTTTCAAAACTCTACACACAATTCCCAAAACTGCACACACAAAATGCAAAATGCCTCACATCTCCTTCAAAATGTAACACTGCATTCAAAATGCTATAAACACAAGTCAGAATGAAGCATTTGCATCAAATGGCAAACACTTCTTTCATAATAGTACATTTTTGGATATATCATGCAAACACTGTTGTTCTAAATCTAAAGCTCTTTGGTCTTTCATAGGCTTATATCTACATTTCAATGTAACGTTCTACAGTGACAGTAATCTGCTGAGACAAGTACACTGTAAACCTTATGAATTATCTACACTGGAAACACCAATACAATGTAGAAACAGAAACTATTTAACATTACTGTTGTTTACAGTAGCATACAACAAAACCATAAACATATGTAAACCAAAAAAATATTCTAGAATACAGTAAAGAACACAATTGTTGTTGTGTGTGGGGTCCTGGGGGGTCCCAGGAATCCATTGTTCAAAACAGGTAATCTGACCTGTGACCTACTGTATTCATAGGCCTAATGTATACTACAGTAAAGCAGTGATTGTGTGATCAGAAATTACTGTAGTGTTTGCACATGTGAGGAGTGTGTGTGTGGCCTGGTGAATAAGTGTAGCATTTTGATTGGTTGTGTTTGGAAAAGAAAAGCAAGTCACTTCCCATTAGATTTTTGTGTTTTAGGTCGAGAATTGTGTGTAGTGTTTTGAAAAAAGTGTTTTATGCAATTGAAAACTGAGTCAAAGGCTGAGAAATAGCTTATGGTTTTGGAGATATGGTGTGTAGTTTTGCATTTTGAGTGAGAGGTTTCAAAAATCGTGTGACACGAAAAGATTTTGTGTGTAAGCAGTTGGAAAAAACTGTAAATTCAAGCCACTTTAGTTGACCATGTCCTTGTCCATGGTATGACTATGAGGGAGGCTGGGCTATGAGTAAGGCAGAATTTGAGAAACTTCACCGTCGCCTCCACCATCAGAAGCTTCAGGGAGGTGTGCTGGCAAACACAATTCTATCACTGAATAAGAGACAAACATTTCCCATTGTCTTTGATGAGGTTTATTTTCTAGCAAGAAAACGCCAGCAGACGTACAGTCACACAGAGTGGCTGCAGAGTGTGACAGTGAAGGGAGATCATCCTTCCTCCTTTATAGTCTTGACTCCCAGACTGTTATCTTTCTAGGCCAATGATGGTTTTTCAACCATACGTGGAACATTCTTAGACTTGTTCATCATATTTTATCCTTTAGTGGAGGCCCTCCTGTCACGACCAACACTCTTTACCATTCCAATACAATTCCATATTTGAATAAGGTTTGTGTGTGCTCTTTTACTGTCATATGATGCTCACACACATCTTACGTAAGTAAATATAATAAAAAAAATTAGAGGAGTGAAAAAAAAAAAAAAGTACTTTTACAAGAGTACATGAATGAATAAAAATATGCCAATGTATCCATTGGTTGTGTCTTTTGTGTTCATCATGTGAAAAGTTTGTGAGGGGGGGAACCACAAGCAACATAACTTACCAGTTTTGGAAATGTTGTTTGGAATTTATTACACCAGTGTGAGACTATGTTGTAGTGTGTTTGATTTTGATGGCTTGTGTGTCCAGTCTGAGGATAAAGTTTGGTTTTCATCAAGATTGAATGGTTTTGAGTGTAGAACTTCATTTTGACCTGAAAATAGGATGTTTGGGGAATTGGGTGAGACGTTGTGGATTTGTGTTTACTGTTTTGAGAATATGAGGCATAGTTTCAAGAAATGTGTTTAAGCAATCGAGAAAAACTGTAAGTATAACCAGATACAAGACCGGTATGTTTCTCTCTGGAGAAGAAGGTAGACATGTATGTTTCCTCATTTTGTGAACTGCTAATTTTGAACTTGGTAACAAGACAGACAAGCACATTCACCACCATTTAGAGGTCAGAAATAAGAGCCCGAATACTTTCAAATGAGTGCTTAATATTGCCTGAGACACATTTAGAGGAAATAAGAAATGCATGCTAGTTTGCAAACTCTGGAAATGCCAAGTGAGCTCATCCAGCAAGTCAAGAACAGAACTCCCAAAAGACATGCACACATAAGAAGGGGCAATGCAGTCAGCAATGCAAACTCAAGAATCACTAGAACATGTGCAAGAAACCAGCAATCCAAATACAAAATAATAAAATAAATGTTATAAAAGAGGACATTGACAGCACTGAAAGTGGGAGAAATCAAGTTCTTGGGTGCAGTTAACAAGGAAACAAGGCAAGTGCACTGGACTGACTGCACAATTGAAAATAGGTCAGACACCACTTTCAGAGTGATACAGGAGCTGAAGCAAGTGTGACAAGTGAGGAGACATTCAAACAGACGTCACCAAAGAAAGAACAGCTCCAGCTGAGGCTTCATATTCAGAGGCCTGAGGTTGTGAAAGTACTGTTGTTAGTCAAGATCAGCTCTTTCGAGTCTGAGTCCAGGCCAAGAGACGGCTTCACTTTTTATCTCACAATTGTGACTTTTTTTGCTTGATATAAAGTCACAATTGCTGGATATAAATGATGACTTTATAACACGCAATTGGGTGATATAAAGTCAGAATTGGATGATATTAAGTCGCAATTGCGTGTTATAAAGTCAGAATTGTGAGAAAAGATGTCAGAATTGCAAGATATAAACTCGCAATTGCGAGGAAAAAAGGCAGAATTGCGAGTTTATTTCTCAAAATTGTGAGTTTATCTCGCAACTCTGACAATTAAAGTCAGAATTGTGAGATGTAAAGTCCTAATTGTAAGATAAAAAGTCGCAATTTATTTTATTTTGTGGTGGAAACAAGCTTCCATGAGCAGATCATATGAGTTGGTATATACCACAAAATATATTTGTGTCGCACTGTCATATCCAAATACTCCAGAGTGCATGAAAATATGGTCTTGGTCTCAGACTGTAGACGGACTTGAGACAGAGACAGGTTTAGAGAACTACAACACTAGAATGTACTTTCAGGGAACGGAGCCTTCTGAGTCAGGCAGCAGCTGCAGAGATGGCACTAGTTGAAATGAATGAAAAGATGCGTCTCAGCAGGGTGGAAAGATGATAACAGTGAAAAGAGGAGGTGAGCCCTCCTTCTGCTCCCCAAAGTGAAAGCTGAACTCAACCGTATGGAGCAAGAATACCCCCTTGATGAAGTAACAAGACATGGTAGTGTGCAGCCATGGTGTCGGTAATCAAGTCCTGCGGAGATGCCCCCATCCGTGTCGATTTAGGCAGCAAAGAGGGTGAAATTCATTCTTCCTACTGCAGAGGATTTAATCGTTAAACTCTCCGGCGCTTGTTTGTTTAGCTCCTTACACAATCAAGTGGGTTTTATCAGATTTCTCTCGATGAAGTAACAAGCTGACCACTTAATCACTCCTAATGTTTCCCATTTTGAATTATCACCAGTCCAGAAAATTGTCAAAGAAAAACAACAGAGCTGGCATGTAATCTAAGGACAAAAAAAAAGAAGAAAACCTGACCCACCCATTTAATATCATTACATAGTAATAATGTATTACTATATAATAATTACATAGTAATAAATTATTCTGATTTTTACATCCGCATTTTTATTTTACAATTAAAAAAAGAAAATATTTTGAATAATCGATATTGATTCTTAAATCCCAAGATTCGATCTTTCAGTCTGTTTTTAGTTGATGAATGAACAAAGTTTTGTAACGTGCCTCCCACCCAATAAATCGCAATAAGCTTTGTGCTCTGTTACTTCTGATATGAAAGTCTTAGCTTTCAAATTCTGTCAATTTTATTAAAAAAATGAAACAATAAATCCTGTTTTGGTACTATTTAAAGTGGTGTGACAGATCGCTGTAGCGCATCTCTTCAAACAAAGCGGCAGCACGGAGCTCACGTGAACTGATCATCTCTTACGTTATACAACTAATTACAGCACAAAATAAACATGAAGATATGTTGAAAACTTACTGAAGTCGGTATCATGTCACAATGTAATCGCTCAGTGTTTTAACCATGGAAAGTAATTTAAATGTAGGTAGCCAATTGTAACGTACAATCACGGCATCCTGTATAGTTTACAGCATTAGTTATTTATAGTTATGGAAATTAGCCACGTACTGTACCTGATAGGCCCCAATTAATCAATATTGAATCAAACTGAATTGGAAACTAATCGCAAGCTTGTGAATCGAAATCAAATCGAATCGTGAAATTTGTGTCAATGCTCAGCCCTACTTTACAAGGATAAAGTTCTTGTCTTTATTGAAAGAGAAAAAGACCTCCTGAATAATAAAGACCTTGATAACGCTCCTGATCAAGTTCATGCAGTTCAGTTCCAATGCAGAGCTTGATCCGGAGAAGAGACTGGCTGTAGCTGAGGAACTCTCATGGGGCCCAGATCACACAGCGGAAAGCACTGCAAGCCACGGTGAGATAACTACACAGGCTGCTTCTGTGGTCAATAAGTCCTCCGAAAATGAAGCTCACCAGGGTGAACAGTCAATTAGATGCCACGCTGCAGCCAGGACTCAGATACATCAGAAACGGGTGGCCAGAATATACAGCGAGTACATTCAAGCCCGGGAACATTGCCAGACCTTTGGCTAACGTTCTGGCAAGGTTCTCTTAAAGATATAAACAAACACATTTGCCGTAACTTTAATAGAATGTTTGTTCAAAGTTATCTGGTCTTTAATAATGTTAGCACAAAAAACATTATTTACACTTTTATTTTTATTTTTAAATGCTACTAGAGAACAGTCGAAAGGAACGTTCCCATAATGTTTGCAGAATGATAAAATGTAATGTTTCCTTAACATCTGCATAACCAAGAACATAAACATTTTTAAAACATTACACATACTGGCCGTTTTGAACGTTCGGGGAACATTCAGAAATACACATTTCTTAACTTAATGGAAACGTTAGCAAAAAGTTCTTAGAACTTTTTTTTTTTCATAGCTGGGATAGTCCAGGACAAAATTCACAATAGACATCAAGGCTTACGCAGGTGTCATGAAAGAGCTTGGTGGCCGTTATTTCACAGGACATTAAATTTGGTGTGCAGACGCGTTCATGCTGCAGTGAGACAAGGGCAGCACCACTGATCTCACCCTGTGGACCGGGGGAGAAAATAGTGATAGATCTGTGTGAACTAGTAAGATTAGATTACAATTCCAGATACATTGAGATCCAGACACTCACTACTTTCTCCAGAATCCAGGTCACTGAAAACACATTTGCTCTTTAGACATTGTATGCACGTTTTCTACTTAGCCCACAGAACCCACATGCACTATACAACCTTACTTTTCGAAGTTGTAAATAAAACAAAGGTTAATGGAGAATGTTTTAGAAGAAAATACTATTTCAGTTTTAATTTAATTCATTTAATTCAATGTTCAAATATTTGTGAAATGTACTAGCAATTTCTAAATAAAAATACTTCAAAGAAAATGCAACACAGATCCAGATGACACTACACACGAAACATTTGAAACCGGCCTGGCCAGAAGAGCAATAGTCAGAATTAAAAACAACAACAACAAACAAACAAACAATTCAGCCATTTTGGGCTGCAAAAATCAGAAGAAAAAAAATCCTCATGGGAAAAATAAGACATTGTGCTTTATTAGCCTGTGTTATTCAACTTAATTCATGTTGACTCATGTTAAAGAGCCCCTGTGGTGAAAATCAAGTTTTTAATGTTGTTTATATGTCTATGTGGTGTTTTTAATATGCTTTTAAGAAAAAAAACATGTGCAAATTCATGTCAACACCATTGCTGAGTATTTTCTCTTTAAAACTACAGTGGAAAAAAAAAGACAGTCTCTCAAAAATGTTGTCCAATCCCATCAATGTGCGGGCATATCATTAACATATCATTAACTGCTGCGAAGCAGTGGCATCTCAAGAGAAGCCAGGTTATTCAAGTATATTTTTTCTGTTGATATAAAAAAAAATGGTGTACACTTAGCTATATAGCGGATTAATTGTGTATATTACGATGTTATGATGAACCATATGCCTTTCTCCACTGACGTTCTGAGTTGTTCAAAGCGTCTAAGGATGCTGATTTTTAGAAGTCAGCTGTCTGACTCTGAGATGGTGTACGGGAACATTATTAGCTGTTTGATACCGTAGTCGAGTTAAGCATATTAATTACCGCTGTGTCCGACGTTGTAAAGAGTGATACATATAATGCATTACCATTCTGATACATCGACCCTGTATAATTCGCTCTTCCACTTCTTCTGAATCAGCGTTTACTACAGTAAAGTTGACTGTGTGGATCAGGGATTCTGAGCTGGTGTGAGTGAGTGGAGGTGGGGCTAATTTGCATATTCATGAATCCGCATATACTAAATGAAGCAAGGGTGTAAAGTATGAAGTATCTTAAGGCATGTCATTTTGGTGATCAAAGATGAGTTTAAAAGGAATAAAATGATTGACTACAGGGGGACATTAATTTGTGTTCATAATCCATGGTAACTAGATGTTTTAATTGGAAACATAGCCTACAGAGCATAACTTCCAAAATGTTTCTGTATTCTGAATTCACTTTGTCTTTGTCACTTTGTATTCATCTGCCTCTATTTAGTTTGTCCACAATGCCCATTTTTTATGAACCAATAATTTCCTGATGGACAAAATCAAGTTCCATCCAGACCTGGCTTCCTTGTTAGATAATAATATTCATTCATATACTTCAGTAGCTGTCTAACATTTCATAAAAAAAGTTAACATCACATCTGTGGCAAGCAGGTAGGGTCGAGAGCCGTGAGAGGGCGTGATTACTGATGAGCGACACCTGCGCGGCGCACCGTCTCGTATCTCTCACGGAGGAGCAACGGAAGCATAAAAGGAGGAGCGATGACAGTGAAGGACGAGAGAGGACCAGTCCTGGACTATTTATGCTATGTTTGTTTGATTTTTGGATTATTAAAGGTCCCATGACATGAAATTTTCACTTTTTGAGGTTTTTTAACATTAAAATGAGTTCCCCTAGCCTGTATATGGTCCCCAAGTTTCTAGAAATTTCAATCGGTGTAAATCAAGCTTTTGCTATCTTTCTCTGCCTTTGAAAAAGTGGAAGCTCAATCGGGCTGATCTTGAATCTCCTCCGTATGACGTCATACGGAGGAAATGTTACCTCCCCTTTCTCTGCTTTGCCCGCCCAGAGAATATTTCCAGTCCATGAGAAAATGAGGGAGTAGGAACGCGTGCGCGCGATTTTAGTTTGTCCACGGGAGATATCATGGCTTTTGAGCGAGCGAAGCATAATAATTGCTCAATAATTGGATGTACAAATGAACACTGAAGCCTTTTTTTAGTTCCTTCTTCCAAGCCCCAGAAGAACCAGTGGATTCATTTCATTTCCTCTGGAAATGCGCCAACACAACTCCCCAAAGTTTTGCATGTCTGCGGCATACATTTCACCGACGACTGTTTCCTCAACTTGGATCACTACAGAGCTGGATCGAGCCGAGCAACAATTTCTGATGTGTAGCCTAATTGTTCAAGTTCAGACAGGTAATCTTTCTCTCAAATCGTTCAATACTGCTGTTTATGTATCAGTAAGTCAAGCCAGTGACTAAAATATCAACTTCACATCGTTTCTTTTAGTAGGATGAAAATAATCGTATTTAAATTGTGAATAAATTATATACAGAAAGCGATCAAAGAACAATCTTTGTAGGAATCGCGCGCATGCGTTCCTACTTCCTAGCTCATTTTCTCATGGACACAGCGCGATCGAGTTTATCTGGACACTTGCCAAACTCGTTATGAAATCAATGACGCACGTTACACTGCACATGAAGCTCTTACTGTATTTACATCATCGTGTTTGCATTGGTGAAAGCAGAGAAACTGCGTTGCAATGATAAGATCTTCATTCTCGCGATCAACAACAGACTCATCTGCTTGCGCAATGCTCATCACGGCAACATTTTATGTGATGGGAATAGATCTAAATACTTAAAAACTTCTGACGATTTGTTAATCTCGATAGCTGTAATAGTAAAAACGTATAGCAACTGTAGTAAAAGTATTCGAGAGAGTTTCACATGTAATAAGTAGCTATTTCATATGCAAGCATGTCAGCCAATCACAGCAGTGGCCGGTTACACTGAATCTCACACAGACACGCCCCTTCAAACAGAGCGTTCAAATCAGAGGCTAAAACTGGGCAAGGAAAAATGCCTTTTGTTTCTAAATTATGACTATTTTCTATCTAAAAAACATACTAACATTATAAGGGCAACCCAGGACACATTATAAAATAATATAATAACGTCTCGGTTACGTATGTAACCCTCGTTCCCTGAGTACAGGGAACGGAGACGTACGTCGGAGTTCCCTGGACGAAAGGGAACCCCATGTCATGGGACCTTTAAATGTTCGCCTCCTTCTTCCCATAACAACTAACCTCATTACAACGTTAAAGGGATAGTTCGCCCAAAAAGGATTTATTTTATTTACTAAATCATTTTTGGGTGAACTATCCCTTTAAACCACGGTGCTCACACATGTGACACAGGCAAATTGCATAATTTGTCTGCCCAGTTCACCCCTCTTCTGCCTGATGCATTTGCCCTCTTTACAGTTCAGACTGTGAATAAAAAAAGCCAAAAAGAGAAATGATCTCACCCGTAGCGTGTTGATCTGTGTGCTGCTGTTGAAAAATTTCCAGATCAAATCTTTATTCTGCAGCCATGCCTCTGCCAGTTCGCCAACTTTAGCCACAGCGTCAAAGGTGCGGTTGGCCTGGTGACAAACAGATTGCATTGTGGAACACTGTTCAGAACACTTAGTGTAGGCACTTCATCTCATTGAAATACTTGGATTTGGTTGGCCAATTGCTGCATTGAATGGTCAAAAATTTTATATAGCATTATATACCGCTATAACACTGTATATATTTTAGCATAGCTCATGGCAAAATACAGGTGCTATTTTCTTTTATCTTGTATCAGTATCCAGTCACGCATAAAACAATAATAATAATAAAGTTTGGTACTGCGCCCAAACAAAATCTTACTGAAAGCTTTTTTTTTTTTTTTTATATCAACCTAAAATTTAGAACACAGCTTGTTCAAACTTTTGGCTTTGATTTTCTTGCAGTTTTAGAATCCAAATATTTAGAAAATATAGATATTATATAAAACGTGAATAATTATTTTTTTATATTATACATTTTCATAAACTCAAAGTTCTATAACTTTGTTTCTGTCTCACTTTCTTAATTTATTTCACTTCTACAAAAATCTGCCAAATGTTTAAAACAAGCATTTACGTCTATATTCCAAAGCATTTTTGAATTACAACCATTTAAGTTGGAATGTGCATTTTTATGTCTATTTAAAAAAAAAAAGTGCTTCCCATAACAACGAACTTTGCTACAGTATGTTTTTATTTGTGTGCGTACCTCTGTAACAATGCTCCGCGTAACATTTGTGTCGGGCGTGTAGACGATTTTTCCTTGCAGAATGGGCCTGAAGGTTCTCCAGAGCAGACGCAGGCTGGACGAGCTCTCCAGTGTGTCCGTCAAGTTTTTACAGAACTGACCTGCAAATACAGAAGAGTGGATATAAATAAAAAAAACATTACTGAAGAAGCAGATTCAGATGCGTGCAAGCTCAGACTCGAGCTGAGACTCCAATAATGTTCTTCTCGCGCATCAAGCAAGCACGGTTTCTATTTATCATATTTGATGAGCTCTATGTATGTTTGTTGATCAGTGTGATCATAATGGAATAAAAGCCTAAATCAAATATGTGCATTGTATTAAGCGACTGTGTCTCTTTAAGAGACTTGGATTGAATAGCTTGATTCATATGGATTAGTTTTACGCTGCATTCAACATTTAAATTTTTTTCAATGGATGAGAAAATGATAAGAAAATAACCATAAAAAAAAAACTTTTATTAGTGGAAATTAAATAAACTTTAACTGAAATAAAATAAAATATAAAAAACACATTTTATTTTATTATTTTAGCTGGTTGCTAAGGCAGCATTTCTCATTTTCATGTACCGGTAACTTAACTTGAAGTACTAAAATAACTAAAACAAAAATTCATAAAAACTATATAAACACATACAAAAACAAAAACACTATAAATGAAATTAAAATGAAAACACACACACACACACACACAATAAAAAGATTTCCAATAAACATTGTCCAACATGTTCTCTAAATTTGCTCAGGAAAAAACTAACCGATAATCGGTTCTTCAGAAACTCACTGTTCACTACCTCAAATGCTCACCGACAACCAGCAATAATTTCGCCAACAAACAATTTAGACTTCAATTTAGATTTTCATCTTAAAGGGGTCATGACATGACAAACCAAATTTGCATTGATCTTTTGGTATATAAGAGGTCTTTGTACCATTAAAACGTCCTGCAAGTTTCATAGCTTAAGACGTCCTCCCCATTATAAACGAATCATTTATTTAATCAAGCTCTAAATACAGCTCGTTCTGGATCCATGGTAAGAAGTGACGTCACGGTACGAAGTGACGTACCAGCGTTTGCATATAGACCGCCTCCAGCACAAGACAGCTACGCTTAAAGCGCAAGGTAACTACGCTCATTTCGTATCATTGTCGCGCCCGCGCGCTGCGCGCCTCACAAGTGTTCAGTCGACGGACAGCGAGTGGGTCTGTGTGTGTACAGGGAAATTAAGATGGCACGCAGATGTGCTGTTCCTGGCTGTGGACAAACAACATCTTTGAATACGCTGCGAAAGATCCAGACGTCAGGGAAAAATGGATGCACTTTATTCTTTGCGGACGTCTCAGTCACGGCAGTGTTAGTTTAAGCGTTTGTTCTATACATTTGAAGGATGACTGTTTTGAGAACAAATCCCAAAATGATGCTGGCTTTGCCAGAAAACTGTTGCTCAAAGATAAGTCCGTGCCAACTATTCTGGGCTCAACAACGATGACGCAAACTGTAAGTAATGTGTTTAAAACTTTAAACTACTTTTTAAATACGCTGAATCCGCAAATCCTCTGGCTGGGGGCGTTAATAATTGATGCATAGGCACTGACGTTAGCCAATTATAGCAGTGGGCGTTAACACTGAACTCTTAAAGGAACACTTCACCCATTTGCATTAGACTTTGTATCTTTAGAAACCCAGTCACATTTTTGAATGGTCATGGTTTATTCCCTTATTTTCCCCTGAGATGGGAGAAATAAGGATTTAAGTGTTTCACTTCCTGCTTTTTATTGTCAGGAAGCAGGAAGTCAAATTTCTTTGAATAAGGGTAAGACTACAAACACTAGCTCATCATTTATCCAGTAGAAGGCGCTGTTCCGCATGTTTTCAACCCGCCCATAGAGGGATCTCACTCACAGAATGTACATATAGTGTCAGCCATTCTTTATTTGGAAGCTAAGCTAACAGTTTCTTATTCTGTGGAGAAAGCTGAGTAGTAGCGGTGACCATCCTCTTTTTCACGGACATGTCCGGCCGTCGAGATGGTCCAAATTGTTCGGGATTCGGCTTTTGCTTTCTGCAGTCACATTCATAGTTTACATGCACACCTTTTGTTTCAATCTAACTGAATTCATTCCGATTGGTGAATCTGAATGTAGTGTTTACATGAACGCTAAACAAGTGATCGTTTGATGTGCGTTTTAACATTGCTAAGAAAATTCCCGCTCCTCCGTGAGAGATACGAGACCGGTGCGTCTCACAGGCGCCGGCGCCACTCATCAGTAATCACGCCACCGGGCTCGCATCGTTCTCCGCGGCCGTCAGTCTCGTTCCTGCTCGTCACAGTAAACATGAGGAATGGCGACTGTAGAACGTAAAATCCGAATCCTGGACATTTTGGGCGACATCAAAATACTGGGCAGACTCACGGAGACTCACTAGTAGCATAGCCTTGTTGTTTACTGCGATCTCTTACCGGTAGGCGTGGCCTCCTAGGGCAGCGAAGCAAGTGCATTCTGGGAGTTGTTGTCTTTCATCCCCATAAGCCAAAAATACATTTTCTGGCTTTTCTCAGTCTAGAAGGCTCCAAATTCAAAAATAATTTCACATTTCTTCTACATAAATGACCCATTTTAAATACACATTCATCTTTCCAGAGGTGAAGTGTTCCTTTAAAGGGGAAACACCCCCAAAACAGACTGTTTGAATCAGAGGATGAGAAACAGGGTGGGAAAAGGTCATAAATCACTACATTTTAAAAGTTTTTTGTAAAAAAAAACTATAGTAATACTATAATTTCACCTAAGGGAACATAATAATAAAATAAAAAAACCCATGTCATGACCCCTTTAAAAATCTGGCACAGATTCATACTGAAAGTCAAGATTAGACTCAATTTAACCCTCAAACCTCTGCACTTCATGTGCAGAACAAGCATATAGAGGCATTTCTGCCCAGTCAGATAAACCCTCATGTTTTCCCTATAGAAAAGCAATAAACACTCTGTGCTCTAGCGGTGCCAGAAAATCATTGCTTTAATTTGATTGAGCGAATGTGCAGCCCTTAGGTGAGACCTCAATCCAGGTAGGACATTTCAGTGTAAAATTCTTCTTTTTTTGCTAGTGCTAAAAATCTGCAGTGATGTAATCAAAGAAAGGATTTATAAAACCAACTAAAGTATTTTCACAAAATATGCCAAAATAAAAGTAATTATGCTCTTATTCTCACAATTAAGTAGTTTTATGCATAAATGCTCGTACAGTAAGTGTGAAGACTTGGTCTCAGTTCATAAATTATTTAGAGATAACACTAATAACCTAGTTAGGAGTTGCAAAATGGCTGTTTTGCATCGATGTGTTGAATGCAGTTGAATTTGATTTGAAAGATATACTTCATAGTTGAGTTAATACAAATGGCTTATTTTTATTTTATTTTTATTTTTTTGCATAACGTTTTTCATTTGATAGAGTATTTTGCAGTTGGAAAATGTGATTGTTAATCCATAAATGCTAATGACCAGAGTTGGGGGCTAATGCATTATGAAAAACGTGTTTTTTGGGACAGTTGTAGTCTCAGCCTCAGACTATTGACGCCCACGGACCGTTGGCTGGACATCTGATGCATATGGCACACTTTTCTGGAAACACTTCAAGTCGTGATCTGATTGGTTGAATTCTACAGGATCTCCAGGAGGCTCGTGGAAGAAGAATGCTGTTGAGTTTATAACTGTGAAAATGAGCGCTTACCAGGATCAACTAAATGCTGGATTTTCAAAAGTATGTGAAGTTCGCGGCTCTATTGTTGCAGTAAACTTGCACAACCTTCTTGAATGGATCATTTATTAGATGCACGCCGGTATGTTATAGCAGGGACATCGACATTATATTGCCACGCCCCTAAAGATGACACGGAACAAAACGAACTGTGATTGGCTGCGTTACTTGTCAGTCAAACATCCTCTTGGGCGGTGTAACGGTCACCAGCTGGAGTGCCCTTGAGAGCCACCAGAGGGCACTCCACATCAGACTATAATTCACTCCATCACAAACTACATTTCCCATAACCCACTGCCCGGACTCATCATCACTGATTGCATTCACCTGTGTCTCATTACCCTGTTAGTCTCAGCCTATGTATACCTTGTTCACTCATTCACTCAATGCGAAGTTTTGTTTGTGTCATACTGCATGTCTGAGCATTTTCCCTGGTTTCCTGTCGCTTGGTTTTTGGATTTCTTGCCTGTTCCGTGGATTACTCTCTTGCCTCTGCCCCTGCCTGTTTTGTTTTGTTTGTTTGTTTGTTTGTTTGTTTGTTTGGACTGCCTACCAGTGGTTTGACCCATTGCTTGTACTTTGGATTACGCCTTTGGATTGTCAGAAAAGACAAGTGGCCTAATGGTTAGAGAGTCAGACTGGTAACATGAAGGTTGCAGGTTCGATTCTCAATATTGGCTCCACTGCTCTGGCTGTGTGTCCACGGTTTGCAGTGTGTGTTCCCTATTCACTAATCTTAATATGTGTGCACTAACTTGGATGGGTTAAATGCAATGCATGATTTAGAGCAAACTAAATCGACTGTCGACAAAAAACGACTGTCAGTATAAGACACGCCGTGAAAAATTTGCGCTGAAAAGGTGTGGAGGGGTTATTTTTGCGGCTGACCCTAATGCATATGCATATGTATATGTAGGAGTTTCCCTTTCAGACACACAATTTATGGGAGGAGAGTATTTAAATAAATCATGCAAGGTGATTTACTAAGGCTTGCGCCAGTCAATTCACTGTTTTTTGCTCCATTATTTAACGCCCCAAAAAGGCACTTCTTAAACCAGACGTTAATTAGCGCTGCTCTTGTGTTGGTCACAATGGAAATGATCCGGCTGCGTCTTTTCTTTAATTTGCACATCGTCAGTAGATCACGTGCAAAACTTTTCACTCCCATCGGCTCTTTTTTGGAATTGTAATTTTCACTGTTTAGTAAATCTGGCCCTTGGCCATCAAATCGTCACTTTCACTTTGAAAAATCAGATTACCTTTTGATGTAGCAAGTAAAGTTTGTAATTTACAAATTAATATTCAAGTTACTTTAAAAAAAAAACATTACTTTTTTTCAGTTTAATTAATTTGCTTAAATCCTGGGGACAGAGAGCATGCTGACACATTCACTTGGATCATAAAGGCGGAAACACCAAAATACTCTGTCATTCATTAATGCCCTCATCCGTCATTAACCCCCCATCACCTCGATAAAAACAAAGCATAATCAGGTTCATCTACTTGTCATTATTTTTGGAAGACAAGCTGTGAGGAATAAGCCTTGAATTAACTCAGAAGAAGAACATCATCCAGCGGAGGATATCATTTCTGATGAGAATTGTTAATGTGTTATTTTTACATCAACTTGCACACATTTTATTAGTTGGGCATTTCCTAAAAAAACCCGAAATGTGTGAAATCGCGTGATCTTGAAATATGAAATATACAGGCAGATAGGAAACCTTTCAGTGCATCTAAGTGTCGTATGAAATCAGGATGTTTTCTATGCTCTATTATATGATATAAAACATAATACAATATAAAAGTAATAACAGTTGTCAACAAAATGACAAATAGAGTGTTTACACTGTAACATGCAGTATATTTTTTTTGTGAAATACTGTGTTCTCACATCTTCTCAAACGTAGATGTTTCTAATGTGCTAAACAATAATAATTTAGTTTCAAAAATATAAAAAGTTATGTACTGTGTGATAGTACATACAAAGCATGTGCATCTATGACAACAAAAACCATGTTGTTAATGTGTTCATTATTATTTCATGTTAAATAATATAGTTAACTAATGTTACTTTTTGATAAAAAAGAAACTAAGTAACGTACTGTAACTAGTTAGGCTACTTTTAAGGAGTAACTCAATACTGTAACGCATTACTTTTAAAGGTAATATTCCCCAGCAACAGTCAACAACAAATTTCTTATCGATTAGTTTGCACTCATCTCAGCCATATTGCAACTACGAATAGGTTAAGATCTCTGCTAAACTTTTTAACTAATTTATGAGCTAAGGCAGAGTCTTACTTTATTTATGCATTTTATTCATGCATAATATTTATGCATGAATCTTGTTCTTAACTGTAAAAAGAGCAAAAAGTTAGTTCTTTTGAATTTTGAGAAACTTGAGGACAAAATGTAAGTCTCTCAAATTATTTTTTATAAATATCACCCTATGTAGATAAAACAACAAATTAGCTTGTTTTGTATTTTATTTATGGAGTTCTACACTATTTTAACTTTTCAAAGGCTTTTCTTTTGTCTGTTCATTGCACATTGCTGAACTCGCTCTCAGAAAAGCCTTGATCTCAGTGGGCCTAGACCTCTTGAAATAAATGCAAAACAAATGAAATGCATCACAGGATGACAAATCACCACCTTCACTCTCATGCACAGCTACATCATGATGACATTCCCAAACCACTGAGACTGATGTGAGCACAGACTCAATCCCTCGGCTACTGACTATAATGAAATCAGTTCTCCTCAAAACTATATGATGTAACATTAGCCCGAGCATCAGCACAAACAAAATAACACAATCACCAAGCAGACACAAACACCTAAAGGAATATCAAGCCCACACTTTTATTTCAGGTTTATTTATATACTACTAGTATTTATTAACATTTTGAGCTTTTATTTTTACATTTTTTGTTTTCATTTGATTTTAAGATGTATTAACTTAGTTTATTTTAAATGTATTATTTCTGGCTTAATTTGAGCAAGTTTAATACTTTAACTTAAACTTGCAACTTTATTTCACTGAATGATTACCACTTTTAACCGTTTTACAACACTGCAAACACTAAAACAAACATCACTAAACAAATAATGGCTCAAAATGTGCAAGCTAGACAAAAAAGTGTGAAAAAAGTGCGGAAGTTGGTAACATTAATCTGATACTGCCACCACAGTAGAGGAACATGATTTGTTTTTATACAATAAGGGACACCCTTATTATCTCTAAACTACACACCAATTGAAATGTAGATAAATCACTGGCTGCATGAGACAAATATTCACAGTCCCAGTGCCTGCAGGTATATGTATCTGAATGAAAAAGATCATTACTGCTTGACTGAAATAAGTGCATTTGAGAATAAACAGCATCTGAGATTCAATCACTTTTATTCCTGACATATGACTTCCATGGCACTTACTGGTTCTTTTTTTTAATATAGTGTAAGAGCATCCAACGACACACCAGAGGAACGTTCTGCAGATTTACTGAAAGATCAACTGTGTAACTGAATCTCATAACGGAGTTAAATTCCCCATTATGTACAGCAGATGCACAAACGCACAATCTGTGTTTCATAATGCATCTGTTTGCACTCCCACTAGAGAGACGTCAACGTGCCTCGTCGACTGACACATTCACTGTCTGGATTCCCACCGACGCTCGTGTACAATCCCGGCACACCAAATTCAGAGAGAAAGCACGATCCCATTAGCATGCAAACAGGGCCGGAAAGCCATCAAAACAGAATACAGCACAATGGAACACGGTTTTTGTGATTTGTGGTGTCAGAACAACAGAAAGCCACAGCAGGCCGAGGCAGAGCTCGGGGAGAGACAGCCAATCCTATTTACTGGAGTTTCAAAGAGAAGGTAATTAACGGAACAACCCAACAGAGTCACTAATTAACTCAGTCCTCCTGATATTCAGCCGCACAGAAGCGTTTCTGTACAAACACACGAGCACTGCGAGAGCCGAGGCATTGTAAACAAACAAACAAACAGCATCACGGAAGAAACATCAACAGCCTCTGCGCTGATGCGACTCTCGCCTTCTGCTGAGTCAGAAAGTACTGCGGATCCAGTCGATCCGGTTCTCAGATTGAACTCAAACGATCTGCCGGGAATGGATAACAGCTCAGTGGAGTGGAAAATTATCCCTGAATAATGACTTAAATTTGGGTTCTTACATAAAACATCACAATCACATTATGTTTAGAGTAAGAAGTACACTTTAGCATACTTTTAGAAAAAAGTACTTATTAGAGATCTAATGATGTTTTCAGGCACTTAATTGCATGTTAATTGCAATTAAATGGAAATGTAGTATAGATCAAATTTATATTAAATGCTATTAGCTGAAGTGAAGAGTGCTAAAGTGCATCTTAATATATAATTTCAAAATAACTTCAATCGTCTTTTAATTATGATTACAGTGTGCTGCCGAATGTACTGACAAGCATTTATGGTAGACTAAAATATACTTTAATGCCATTTCTGTTTCTATTTAACTGTATTTTAGTTTTTGATTTTGATGTTGCAATTGTAAATATATTCATTTTAAATGTAATATTGAATAAGTAGATTATGCTTTAGTATGTTAGTCAACACATCAAAATAAATGTACTTCTTCAAAGCACAAGAAAAGATTTTTGAACCAAAATGATGTGAAATGCACTTTAAAGTAAAACCTTTAGTTTGACATGATTACAAATTGCACGTTTTTATGTGCGTGTAAAGAAACAGCCGTGAAAGTGGACTCTCTTTAAGTACATTTAAGTGGCTTTTATTTTATTGACATTTCTCCCATCTAGCGGTGAAATTGTATTTTGCATTCAAACGAATAGTGCTCTCTAGCGTCTCGCTTTTTCAAATGTGTGTTGCAACTACGGTAGCCGTTATGTACCAAGAAGATATGACAACATGTCTTCCAATAGTACTTCATCGAGTTTTCTTTCGGGTGATGAGGTTCGTTATTTCAAACAAACTGCAATTTGACACACAACATTACGAAGTACCGTACAGTGCAGTCTTTCAAATTTGCCGGGACAGTGACAAGCGCCTCTCACTGATCTCCTTGTCCGTTTCTGCTGGTTTCAGTCACGTAACGCTGGCTCTGCACAAAAACTGAGGTAGGCTAGTGCTTTTTGTCCCTCTCTGCTATTATAGTTTTTCAAAAAGGCGGAACGATAAAGGAAAAAAAGGAAGCCTTCTTGGACTTACCCGTCCAATGTAAATATAGATACGAAATTCTTCGCTTACGAGGATAAAGGCCCTTTCAAACCGGACGCGTACACGAAAAAGCGAAATGAAAAAGTGAATAGTTTGCGTGTGAAATAGGGACAATTTGAGGAGCTCGTTCAGACAGTGGCACCGCATCTGACGAGACAAACCACTAACTTCAGGGAACCAATCGGTCCGGAGCAGCGTCTGGCAGTCTGCTGAGGTGAGGGCTACGTTTACATGCAATCAAATAAACAATCCACTGTGTGTGATTGTCTGAAGCCTACGGATTAGGGCCAGGCAATAATAAAAAAATAAAACCATCTCGAGATTAAAGTCATTATAATGCGAGATTAAACTCGTTAAATTTCGAGAAAAAAAGTCGAAATACAATCTTTAGAATAAACTCATTAAATATCGAGAATAAAGTCGTTGTGTTGCGAAAAAAAACTCGTTAAATTTTGAGAAAAAAGTCGAAATACAATCTTGAGAATAAACTCATGAAATATCGAGAATAAAGTCGTTGTGTTTCTAGAAAAAAACTCGTTAAATTTCGAGAAAAAAGTTGAAGTAATTGTGAGAATAAACTCATTAAATATCGAGAATAAAGTCGTTGTGTTGGAATTACGACGAAGGAGACGCTTGAGAAGACGCCACTTGCGCTGGCCCAAATGCACTCTGGCATATGGACAGCTATGATAAATTAAAACCGTACAGCATTGCTATTAGCTGTATATGGTTACAGTCGTTACATTCTGTGGATGGAGGCGTACACAACCAACAACGATTAATAATGCGTCTTATGGTATCCTGGGAAACCACGAAACCTCGATGAGGTTGATATCAGTATGCAATGAACACTGATCGAATGCGTTATTCTCTACATTTCATTTCGACTTTTTTTCTCAAAACACAATTACTTTTCTCGCAACACAACGACTTAATTCTCGATATTTAATGAGTTTATTCTCGAGATTGTATTTCGACTTTTTTTCTCGAAATTTAACCATTTTTTTCTCGAAACACAACGACTTTATTCTCGATATTTAATGAGTTTATTCTCAAGATTGTATTTAGACTTTTTTCTCTCGAAATTTAACGAGTTTAATCTCGCATTATAATGACTTTAATCTCGAGATGTTTTTTTTATTTTTTATTGCCTGGCCCTAATCCTCTTCCGTAGAAGCCTTTTCTGTCGCCGCAAAAGTAAAAAAAAAATCGACATCTAAGCGGGAAAAAAAAAGTCGTTTTTTCGCCGCAGCACATTCGCGTTCGGTGTGTAAGCACTCATTACACAACAGCTGATCAAAAAATAAAACCATCGCGCGAATTATTCGTGCGTCAAAATCGCGTCCAGTGTGAAAGGGCCTTAAGTCCGATCATTGGCAGAGGTAATTTTACACCAATGAGGACATATTTATAAATAAAGACATTGATTTTAGCTAATAAAACTAAAAAAACTACACAGTGTACCCTTAATTAATATGATATTATCTGCAAGTACAGTTTTTAAAAAATAAACTTTTAAGATTTGAAGAACACTACACGTGCACATTAAATACAATTAAGTTCACTTCTTTTTCACAAGGGAATAAATAATAATATAATAGCCCTCTTGAATAATATTAAGTCCCATTATTTTCCTTTGAATATTCCCGGTTCACAAAGAAGTATGTCACACAATGATCGTTACTGGTAAATGCGTTCTCTGATTTAAACTGTCCTATTAGATTCAAAAATCAGCTCTTACTGGTGTTAGTGCTGGTCGTATTGGTGTTGTCGGCTGTTGCGGCCCGTGTGTTCTGTTGGTCCGATTCTGTTGACACGGTCCTCACAACAGCTCTTCTGGTGTTATTGGACGTGGTGTTAACGTCTTTTCCACACATCAGCTGACTGAGGCTTCCAAATGGATCGGACCTGAAGTCCAAAGTATCTACCGCACTTAGCAGCGCTGAAGTCCCAAAATTAGACATCTGAGTGGAGAAAAAAACATGTCACAGGAAAATCACCACATATACACATTCAGAAATTACTCTTATGTTCACCAAGACAGCATTTGTTTGAACTGAAAATACAGTAAAAAAATGGTAATACAGACAGTAACTGTAAAATAGTATCTATTTTGAATGTAATTAAATGTATTCCTGTGATAAAAAGAAAAATTACAATTACTACAGTCTTCAGTGTTACGATCCTTCAGAAATCATTCTAATATGCTGATTTTCTGCTCAAGAAAGCAGTTGTGCGGCTGCATATTTTTGTGGAAACCGTGATACCTTTCTTTCAGGATTCTTTGATGAATAGAAAGTTCAAAAGAACAGCATTTATTTAAAATAGATATCATAAAAGGTCTTCACTGTCACTTTTGATCAATTTAATGCGCCCCTGCTGAATAAAAATATTAATTTGTTTTAAGAAACACACACACACACACACACACACACACACACACACACACACACACACACACACACACACACACACACACACACACACACACACACACACACACACACACACACACACACACACACACACACACACACACACACACACACACACACACACACACACACACACACACACTTTGCTTTATTATCTGTATGAAGCATTAGCATTACACTATCTGTGACCCATAAACCAACCCGGTCTCACCCCACAACGTCATATACTGACGGGTCTTGACCATACGTCAACATACGACGAAAAGGGTTCCCCTATAACGTCAATATGAGACGCAGACATTAGAGCACCAGCAGCGCCTCCTAGCGTTACCCTAACGCATACCTAAATCCAACCATACCCGAATCGTTACACATGGACGTTATAGGGGTACCCTTTTCGTCGTATGTTGACGTATGGTCAAGACCCGTCAGTGTGTGACGTTTTGGGGTGAGACTGTGTTACATAAACAGACCTGTGAAAACATACTGCATACACACTTCTGGCGAACATTTGTCCATCCCATAACTGAATATTATGGTGTAATGTCATTAATTAATGCCATGAATGCCTAGTTCACGGCATGTCTGCGTAACACAAGTCCATCTGTGCTTTGCATCTGTTGGCCTGGCGGCTAAGCCGGCTAATGCCCAACCATGAAAAGGTGAAATGGTTTTTGGTGCGTGATCAAGACAGCACCTTCATAATCGAAACAAAAAGTGTAAACTGTGTTTCAGTCTCACTTAACGAGCATAACAGACATAAAGCCTGTTCACTCAGAACGAAGGTGACAGCTGTTGTGGTAATACCAAATGACACGGTATATTACTTTCCAGCAAACTTCCAGCTGATTTTATTTATATAGCCATGCGCATGCAAACAGTAATGGACTGCACAGAAGCATGGGTAATAGAGCACAACAGTGACGGCCCACTTTTTCAGTGCCCTTGGTTCCTGAATTATTTTCCCATTTATTTTTTCCACATTCAGAAACGTATATTCACTACAGAGCTCTAATCCTTGGACCAAACCAACCAGCTCTCAGATGAATAGCACAATATTTTACTATTAAAAAGTATTTAGTATAACGTTATATACCAATACGCAAACACATGATACATTTAAAGTTTATTGCAAAAAAAAAAAGGAGTTTGAGAGTGTACAGATTAGATTACATCATTTGCAATGCTATTTGCAAATGGCATTGATTTGCAACAAAGAAAGTAAAGTATGGTACCATACAAGACTACTTCAGTTCTTTTGCGAGGAGATGAACAACTCTTCCCATGAAGCCTTGCAAATGACACAACTGATTCCGAAACAGAGGGTACAATACCAAACCCTTGACATTGATTATAAAATGCATTTAGTTCTGGTCATCTTTGATTGTCTGTTCACAATGTTCTTGAACAGGGGTACTCAAGTTCGGAGGCCAAGAGGGCTGCATTTAAACCACATTAAATGCAAAGGGACACAAATTACAATTTGTATCGTAAGACTTTTATTTAGACCTCCTTAAGACCATATTTGTATTTACAAGTGCAGTTTATTATCTAGCTAAGTCTTAGTCCTTTTTTAATTGTTGTCACATTTAAAATGTCACTTAACATTTAAAAAATGGAATTAAAAAAAAGGATTAATAGTTTGTCTTGCTGTATTCTTATTGCAAAAGTTTATGAAAAAAATGCCAAAACGCATAAAGAAAAACATTCTTGAGCAAATAAACTTAACAAGAACTGATGAAAAGAAGTGAAAAGTCTGCATTGCAAGTAATTTCAGGTCTGGCAGTTGATCACTGCATGGCTGATCTGAGACAGTCTGTCAGCAAGACGAAAACGTTGCACCTTTTTATAGTCTTGTTTTTATGTTTTTGTATTGCACATAGACATTGAGAATAAAAGTTTTGTTTTTTTCATGTTGCTAACAGGACAATCGGCCACACCGCAAAGTTTCAGGAGTGTCAAACGCATTAAATGACGCAAAAATAAAGTTACTTTGTTTTATAAAGCTGCAGTCCGTAACTTTTGGAGCTCTAGCAGTTAATAAACAGAACTGCATGCAACCTTTTTTCAACTGTAAAAAACCTTTAGTGCAATCAATGAAAAGGTTATATGGATGTTAAAGGTTCATCATGGAACCATAGATGCCAATAAAGATCCTTTATTTTTTTTAAGTGCAGTGTATAACACGTAAAACATACAGGGCCCTATTTTAACGATCTGAAACGCAAGTGTCAAAGCGCAAAGCGCAAGTAACTTTGTGGGCGGATCCCGGCGCTGTTGCTATTTTCCCGGCGGGATAAAAGACTCTTGCGCCTGCCGCAAATCTAAAAGGGGTTGGTCTGAAGTAGCTTCATTATTCATAGGTGTGGTTTGGGCGTAACGTGAAATAAACCAATCAGAGCGTCCTCTCATATTCCCTTTAAGAGCAGGCGCGCTTGTTCCACGGCGGATTGCTATTGTAACGGCGGATTTGCCAGCGCACGCCAGGAGCGGTTCACAGCCGAGGAAACCGACGCTCTCGTCAGGGCCGTAAAACACAGAGAAGTGACATTGGGGATGATGGGAGAAACCCACCCAAATTAGCTTCGGTTAAACAGGCGTATAATTTTGGTAAATGTGTAGCCTAATCTATATATATATTTTTTTTAAGTCTAGATAGATCTTTTTCACATCTTCACGGACACAACAATGATTTCCCTCGTGTGTTAATATTTTTCCTTGTAATAATGTATGATTTGCAGAAATGAAAACTGTTGCGTCTGTTTATATTAGAGAATCAAAGTGGATGCACGTTAACATGCTACATTATGGCCAAGCACGCGCCCTTAAAATACCATATCACTAATGCGCAACGCGCCACTGTCTTTAGACTGGGTTTTTCCTGGTCAGTGGCGCAATTACGTTCTAAAACTGGAAAATAGCACCAGGGCAGTTTTGCGCCGGAACACGCCTCCTCTTTGCGCTGAACCGCCCCCGCGAGCGCAAGTTCATTCCCTAATTTACCGACGTGTGTCTGTGGAGGGAAAAGTCCGCTGTGCACGGGTGCAGAATAGGAATGATACATGCGTCGGTGTTCAAAGTCAATTGCGCTGGGTGCAAGATAGGGCCCACAGTATGTAAACATAAACGAACTGTGCATGTGAGTTTTGAATCCGATACATGCTTATTTATTTCAGGTCTACACCACCCCTTCCAATACAATTGAAACTTTATTGCTTCAAGCTCAGAGGGTGTTTAGATTATATTTCTCCAGTCTGATTGAGCCATCAATCCAATAATAAACAGATTATTTGAGTGCATGTAAACGTAGCTAGACGACCGTAGCTAGCTGAGCTCTTCATGCACAATTCCTGTATTCATTGTAACCGCAATTAGTGGATTTCTCTTCAGAATTATTTTCATTGGAAATATAACAATATATATTGACTTCTACAGGAGAATGTACTATTGATGAACAGCCTCAGAGCTCATGATAGTTCTGTTTTAAACTATTTATGCAAACTTTATTTCTGTATGGAGTAAATAAATGGGATAATTCCATAACCTGAATGTTGTGCTCTATCAATGGAAATAACATAATACATGGTTTATATAAACAGTACCAAAAAAAAAAAAAAAAGAGATAATCAAAGAATCCTAAAAAATGTTTTATCAGTTTCCACAAAAATATGAAACAGCACATTTTATGTTTTTAAAATTGATAAAAAGAAATGTTTCTTGAGCAGCAAATCAGAATATTATAATGATTTCTGAAGGATTATGTGACACTGAAGACTAAAGTAATGATGCTGAAAATTCAGCTTTGCATCACAGGAATAAATTATATTGAAAAAAATATTCACGTAGAAAAATATTTCACAATATTACTGTTTTGTATCTAATATATGCAGACAAGAGATTTAAAAACACTCAAAACTTTTGAAAGGTAGTGTATTTTAGAAAATCCTCAGGATGTCAAACTACAAGGAGTATATACAGTAAGCGGTTTTATTTTCTATAAATTATTTATGAGCTTTACAATTTTAGCAAATCCTGTTAGCAAACTTTAGGATGTCTAAATCTGTGTTATTTTGTTATTTTTTTATTATAGTTTTTTATTAATCAAACAATAAAAGTATTCATTATTCTTAAAATAAATAAATATTATTATAATAAATACCAAAATACTTATAATAACATTGATAACAGTGGAAATGGAAAGCGATTACAGTATTTACTTATCTTCCAGAGAAGGTTTAGTTGGTGTGAAGATATGTTTGTTTATCCAACATATCTAATAGGTTTTGCAAGACAAAACATGGGATTTGAGCCTCTAATTTGAAACCTCATGGGACACACTATTGTATCCTATTCCTGGATAACATTTTACATTTGTAAAAGATGGAAAGCATAGTCCATTCATCCAAAACGGAAAACTCACCGCTGTCATTAGTGGAGCGATATGAATGCTGGTTTTTGCCATCAGAACGCCCGTCTCGAGCCGGTTCAGACCCAATGCTAATGGAAGCTGAATCAGAAAAAAAAGAAGGACAAAAAAAAAAACTCATTTTAGTATTACTGATTTTTTCTGAGCTTAATTGTGTATTACATGGGTTCTGCCTCACAGAGCCAAAGATTAAGACTGTATTACTGAACTGAAGCGAAGTACGGTTCAATCTATAAAGATCATTAGATTTTCAGAGTTTATTCTCAGAGCCTGGGATGTCAGGCAGTTAAAACAACCTTAATAAACTCCCGTTCACTGGCCTCTTAGCCAGCACTATCTCTGTGTCTATCTCTTTGACCTTCACACATTCAATAGCGATTACTTTAGAAGGAAAGGAAGGTTCAGAAAGAGGCAAATGGGAAAGGGGGGGGGGGGGGGGTGATAGTGTGTGTGTGTGTGTGTGTGTGTGTGTGTGTGTGTGTGTGTGTGTGTGTGTGTGTGTGTGTGTGTGTGTGTGTGTGTGTGTGTGTGTGTGTGTTTTGAAGTATTTATCCGCGCAGGGGATTACGTGGCAAATGGCTTTTTCTTCATTCAGTCTGGAGAACATTTATGCTCCCAACCTCTCATCCGCAAAACCAAACCCGGGCTTCAGGATGAGAGTGGATGATAAATGTCTTAAATGTGAATATAAGAACAAATGGTTGAACATATATGAAAGGCCAAGGGCAGTTGTAACCTTTCCCTATTTTCCTTCATAACTCACAAACTGCTACATTTATCTGACATATTTTGGTAAACACATAACATATTTATATGTCAAATTGAATAGTACCACTAAAAATATTTGAGAGATCATAATGTTGCATTTAACAGCCTTGTTAAATGTGATAATTATATGCATTTATGATTTCCCAAATAAGACCACACCCCAATGATGTGTGGTAAAAGTTCTCTCTAAAAGCAGGTAAGCTAGTTATTCCCATTTGTTTATTGGGTTGTCAGTAAAATATGTCTGCCTTGATTTGATTATCTCCGTTTGAAATAATAAATTTGGATCAAATAATAAATCCAGAAATTTGAAATGGACAACACAAAATTTTGGAAAATTTCATATGGCCCTATTACTATAATAAACAAATAAAAAAATAGTTAAAGTTCTCTTACGTAGAGTTCTCTCCTACTGCGTCGAATCGACGCTACGGGAAAGATATTTCTTTGTCGAGATTGAAGCCTAAAAATTAATCCTTAATTTTGTAATATGTAAAACGCTTTTCTGTAGCATACAACCCTAGGCGGAGCAATACCGCTCGCCCATTGGCTGCTCTGCCAGAAAAGCACAGCCTATGCGTGGCCAGTGACGCTGACCAATGAGGGCGCTTCGCGCCCTTCTGCGTCATCTCCCGCCGAAACAGGCGTGGCCTAGGTCTATAAATACCAAGCATAGCTGCTTCCACTCCGATTTTCTTTACTTCACGAAGCTACACGCATCGTTGGATCGGATTCGAGCCACCACAGCCGTCTGACACAGCACCTCAGCAGGACGAGCCCTTACCTGAAGCCGGTGGTCATCGCCGCCTTCAGCCGCCGTTCCCTGCTGCGCTTCTCCGGCGTGGATATATCCTTTCAAGCTGTGTGTGTGTTTTTGTGTGTGTGTGCGCCTACTGCGTCACACACTTTTTCTCACAAAGAGCAGCGAGCGTCTTTTTAAAGATGTCTCGTATTTCCTGCGGCTCCTGCCGAGCTGCGCTCATCGACGGGGACCATCACGTGCTGTGTGTTTCCTGCTTGGGCGAGGATCATGCAGCTATCGCTCTCGGTGATGGCGGCTGCCATCATTGTGAAATGATGCCTATCGCGACTCTGCGGACTCGCCTGGCATCTTTCACCGAAGCTGCTAACCCACCCCCTGTAGCGCCGCGCCGTAAAAAGCGCCGCGCTCAGCGGGTTCCGGAACCCCCCGCCACGAGGAGCTCGCCGCCGCTGCCGCCGCCGCTAGCTCCTCTCTCCGCTTCGCTGGAGTTGCTCTTCGACGAACAAAAGCCGCAGCCTGCCGCTTTGTCTGTCATGGACGACGACCAGCTAGCCGCATCTGAGGGGGATGACGACTGCTGTTCGCTTCTCGCTTCGGAGAGCGAGGGATGGGCGAGCTCTGTGGACCTCCCCTCCCCCGCCGTTCCGGAACGTCGAGGAGGGAAGATCAGCATCGAAGCAGAGCTAATGCGTCTGCTCACACAGGCCGTGTCGAGCCTCGGCCTCGATTGGTCGACGCCCGAACAACCTGCTTTCAACCGGCTGGATGGCTGCTTCCTCTCTGGAGAGCGCGCTGCGCCACCCTCCAGACACGCTCCGTTTCTTCCTGAGCTTCACGAAGAGGTAGCGAAATCTTGGAAGGCGCCATTTTCAGCCAGAGTGCGTACTTCTGCCTCGCCAGCATTCTCCGTTTTGGACGGTGCTCGAGACAGAGGCTACCACGCTCTCCCTCCGGTCGAGGAGGCTGTAGCGGCTCACCTTTGCCCACCCTCTGCGGGACGGCGGGCTAAGGGAGTGCTACCATCCAAAGCCTGCCGCACGTCATCAGCTCTGAACGGCCGCGTGTACGCCGCCGCCGGACAAGCTGCATCGGCGATGCACACCATGGCGGTCCTCCAAATCCACCAGGCCAACCTCCTCCGCAAGCTAGACGAGGAAGGCCCGGGCGCGATCAGTGTTCCGGACTTGCGTAGCGCCACAGACCTAGCTCTTCGTGCTACAAAGTCCGCCGCACACGCCATTGGGAGGATTATGGCCTCAGCCACCGTTTCCGAGAGACATTTGTGGCTGACTCTCTCTGAAATGGCGGAGTCAGAGCGCTCTGCGTTCCTCGACGCTCCCATTTCACCGACTGGCCTCTTCGGATCCTCCGTGAAGGACTTCGCGGACCGATTCGCTGAGGTACAGAAGACTTCGCAGGCCATGAGACATTTCCTGCCAAAGCGCTCCAGTTCCGCAACAGGCCGCCCCAAACAGCCGCCTGCCCGAACTCAACAGCGCCCCGCGCCCGCCGCATCGGCCCAGCAGCAACAGGCCCGAGAGAGACCACGGTCTCGCTCCGCCGGACGCCGCCCGCCACCGCGTGGTCCTCGGCCTAAGATTGTTCTCAAGCCCGAGGCCTCGGCGCCATCCTAGCCCTGCTAGGAAAAAGACGGTGTTCGGGTCCCGCTGCGGCCGGACTTCCACCCAAAATCCCCGCTTGTACAGCCCTAAGTTCCGTGTTTGTACCAGTGTACTCAGCAGCCAACAAACCGGCCGTAAAGCCCGTTTGCCTGCACACAAACGCCGTTTTCACGGCGACCCAGATAAATCTAAAAAAGAGTTTAATTTCTGGTGTCCCGGCCAAGGCCGATGGTGTAATGTGTGTAACTGCAATGCCCACCCAGTGCCCATTCATTCACACAGACACAACCCCGTTCAACACAGGGTTTGCACACATAAAATCGACTCAGATCGATTGTGCTTTTCATGTAGTAAGCGTGCCCACTACCAAGTGCCCACAACCACTACACACTGCACGTTCCGCGGTTTCTGTAAAAACGAAACTGACGAACGATCAGTCAGTACACGAACACAGTGTCCCCGGTGTTATAAATGTGCCCGCCACCAAGCGCCCACGTTTATTCACAAGCATAACGAGCCCCACGGGACTCGTCCCGCGCGCTCTCTCTCGACACAGAGAGCCGAGCGCGCGCGGGATGCATACTGTGTTAAACATGCCCCCCGCCTCACACGCCACGGCGTCCATGTCACAGCACACGGTTGCTCTCGTGTCGCCGCCATTTCGCGACCAGGGCCCGGATTACATTCAACCCCTAGTCACACGTGCAGATGCATGGGAAAGACTTCCAGGGGTCTCAGAATGGGTGCTAGAGACTATAAGAAGAGGCTATTCGCTACAGTTTCATCGACGCCCTCCCCGTTTCACGGAGAAAGTCGAAACTACGGTGAAAACAGAAGTAGCACATCTACTTCGAGCCGAAATAGCGAAGCTATTGAGCAAAGGGGCCATAGAGCCTCTATCTCAAGCTCAGAGCGAAGGGGGTCTGTACAGCAGATATTTTCTGGTACCGAAAAAAGACGGGGGTCTCAGACCCATTTTAGATCTCAGGCATCTGAACAAAGCGCTGACAAAGCGAAAGTTCAGAATGCTCACGACCAGAGCTATCCTCGCGCAGATTCGCCGAGGAGACTGGTTTATGGCAATAGATCTGAAAGACGCGTATTTTCACATACAAATTGCGTCACGTCACAGGCGATTTTGAGATTCGCCTTCGAGGGCCAGGCATATCAGTACACAGTCCTGCCATTCGGCCTGTCTCTAGCACCTCGTACATTTACAGTGTGCATGGACGCGGCGCTGGCACCCCTGAGACTCCTCGGCATTCGAATTCTGAATTATTTGGACGATTGGCTGATTCTAGCGCAATCACCTTCAGAACTCAGCCGCCACAAGACCATAATTCTCGATCACCTCGAGTGCTTAGGTCTGAGAGTCAATTGGGAGAAAAGTTCACTGTTTCCCAGTCAAAGGATCTCCTTTTTGGGACTGGAGCTGAACTCGCTGTCTATGACGGCTCGACTGTCATCACAACGCAGGCAAAATTCCCTGCGGATGGCGAAATCCTTCCGCAGCGGCCATATAGTGCCGCTCAAGAGATTTCAAAAAATGCTAGGCCTTATGGCCGCAGCATCGACAGCTCTGCAGTTGGGCCTGCTGCGCATGCGCCCACTGCAGTTCTGGTTGAAAGCGCGTGTACCGCGCCGAGCATGGGTCCACGGTCATTATCGCCTCAAGGTCAATCAGGAATGCGTTTCAGCCCTGACACCATGGAGAGCGTCAGACTGGTACCGGTCAGGTGTAAGCCTGGGGACTTCCTCGAGCCTGAAGGTGGTGTCCACGGACGCGTCCACCTCAGGCTGGGGAGCACTGCTCGAAGGCAGACCGTTCTTTGGCCAGTGGGCAGAACGAGTCGAACTACCGCACATAAACTGCCTAGAAATGATGGCAGTGGACTTAGCGCTGAGGCGCTTTTGTCCTCGGATAAAGGGACACCACGTCCTAGTCGTTCGGACAACACGTCGGTAGTAGCCTATATAAACCGCCAGGGTGGCGTGAAATCCCGAAACCTTTACAGGCTGACGGAACGCATACTGGTATGGGCCCAGCACAACCTGCGCTCGCTGAGAGCGATCCATGTGCCTGGTCGCCTGAATGTAGGACCAGACAGACTCTCACGGAACAATGTTCCGACAGGAGAATGGTCCCTACACACACAGACAGTGCGTCTGCTGTGGAAAAAGTTCGGCAGAGCGGAGATAGACCTGTTTGCAAACCAGGAAAACGCTCACTGCCCAGAATTCTTTTCAAAGAGCGCGAACGCGCTGGCCAAAGTCTGGCCCCGCCGTCCGCTCTATGCTTTTCCCCCTGTCTCGCTCCTGCCCCAAGTGCTCGAGCGAATCAGGAAAAGCCGATGCTCAGTGCTTCTTGTAGCACCATACTGGACGAATCAACCCTGGTTCCCAGTCTTGATGCAGCTCAAGAGTACTGCTCCGTGGCCGATCCCAGTGAGGAGGGACCTTCTCTCGCAGGCCAGGGGCTCGATTTTTGCATCCTCGCCCAGAGTTATGGTCCCTTCACGTGTGGGCCATAAACGGGTACCCGCTAAACTCCCAAGAGGAGTGTTAGACACGATCGAGCAGGCTAGGGCCCCGTCTACTAGACGGCTCTACGCTTCCAAATGGTCGGTGTTCTCTGACTGGTGCTCAGACCAAGGTCTATCACCTCTTCAGTGTGGGGAAACGGAGGTTCTCTCCTTCCTACAAGAGCTGTTGGAAAAGGGTAGGACCCCATCCACGTTCAAAGTCTATGTGGCAGCCATATCTGCGTTCGTCAATCCGACGCTTGGCCATGCACTGGGCAGAAACGACCTGGTGGTACGTTTCCTTAGAGGAGCCAGGAGGTTAAATCCTCCAAGGCCTCCTTCAGTCCCCGTCTGGGACCTTTCTACAGTGTTAAACGCTATGAAAGGGGCCCCGTTCGAGCCTATTCACTCAGTTGACATGAAACACCTGTCTCTCAAGACCGTGTTTCTTTTGGCTCTCGCTTCAGTGAAGCGTATGGGGGATCTGCAAGCGCTCTCAGTAAGAGCCTCTTGTATGGAGTTCGGGCCAAACGACTCTATAGTCGTGTTGAAACCGAGACATGGGTATGTACCTAAGTCCCTCAACACACCGTTCAGGGCTCAGGTCATCTCCCTGTCGGCTCTGCCGACTTCTGAGGACGGAAATAGCTTCCTTTGCCCGGTCAGGGCATTAAGAGCTTATGTGTCCCGCTCCGCTGTGTTTCGACAGACGGAGCAGCTCTTTGTTTCGTTCAGTGGGCGCTCTAAAGGACGTGCTGCGACGAAACAGAGCCTATCTCGATGGGTAGTGGATGCCATTGCGCTAGCCTACGCATCTAGAGGTTTGGAATGCCCCCTGGGCATCAGAGCACATTCTACGAGAGGCATGGCCTCGTCGTGGGCTTGGTACAGCGGAATCTCGTTGCAAGATATTTGTATGGCGGCAGGCTGGGCCTCCCCGTCTACATTTATAAGGTTCTATAACCTAGAGGTTCCTGCGTTGCAGGCCAAACTGCTCTCGGTCTAAGACCAGGTATAGTGCTCCTGCCCCGCACGGCGGCCCAGGTCACTAAAATGTTTAAGCATCACTCACTGACAATGTGTCCCATGAGCATGCTATTACCCCACCATATATCTATTTTTACATATATATGCTATTATGCCCTTAGGGGCCCTATTATAAAGGGATGATGCTATTCTAGCCGCTCTCCCTATAAACTCTTGGTGTTGGCTCTGGCATGCCGGGTCGCGTGCGCGCGCCCTTGGGTGTCTGTGTCGGTCCAAGAACACGCACGGCGTCTTACAAGGGTTCCCGTAGCGTCGATTCGACGCAGTAGGAGAGAACTCTACGTAAGAGAACGTACTCGGTTACTAACGTAACCTCGGTTCTCTCTAGGAGAGGGAACGAGTACTGCGTCTCATGCCGTGCGTGCCCACGCTGTGTCGCTTCTGTGACGAAAATCGGAGTGGAAGCAGCTATGCTTGGTATTTATAGACCTAGGCCACGCCTGTTTCGGCGGGAGATGACGCAGAAGGGCGCGAAGCGCCCTCATTGGTCAGCGTCACTGGCCACGCATAGGCTGTGCTTTTCTGGCGGAGCAGCCAATGGGCGAGCGGTATTGCTCCGCCTAGGGTTGTATGCTACAGAAAAGCGTTTTACATATTACAAAATTAAGGATTAATTTTTAGGCTTCAATCTCGACAAAGAAATATCTTTCCCGTAGCGTCGATTCGACGCAGTACTCGTTCCCTCTCCTAGAGAGAACCGAGGTTACGTTAGTAACCGAGTACGTTTTATGAATTCAATTAATTAGATGTGCTGTTTTATTATTATGGTAAATAAATCATTAAAATGGAATACACAGAATTTGGAAACAATGTAATAGAATTTGGGGGGGGAAATTATAAAATGTCATAGGGCCCTAAAAATGTAATTACCCATATCTAAACATCCATATAACAAAACCAATTTACTTTACTCTAGATATTAAGAAAAGAGCTGCCCTGGACATGACCTTGTTTCCCCGTTCGACCTAAAGCACATGTTCAAGTGTTCATACTGTATACTTCTGTAGCAGTAAGTGGCTGCCCTTCATTGAGCTCAGAGAGTATATCGGTCATGTTCACCACATAACACAGTTATTTAACATCCTTCCATGTCCCTGCCAGACCCAAAGACGCCTATTGTGTCCATGCGCTCTCTCAGTGCCGCATTCCATTTAGTCCCATTTCTAGCTGCAGAGCTTCACTTCTGTTAATAGTTTTATTCTGTAAGAGCTGCTGAGAGCTTTATGTACTATATGTCCCTCTCTCTCTCTCTCTCTCTCTCTCTCTCTCTCTCTCTCTCTCTCTCTCTCTGAGATGTGTACAAAGGTTATGAGGAGACATTTCTGAATGTTCGAAAAACATTTTGCACTGCTGAACAAAGACACACTCGTGGATGCTGTATAAATTTAGTGATGCATCGAAAAAGTGTATATAATTGTTACGTCCCAGGGTGTTCTAAAATTATTTGTTGTGAAAAAATGCTTGTGTGCCCTGTGTTGTGCTCTGTTTCTTTCCCTCACTCTCTCTCACTTATTTACCATCAGCGGCAACTCGCGCGCGTGTGTGTGTGTGAACCTGTGCTTATCTTTGAGTTAGGAGTGGAACCTATGCTCATTTGTTGTGTGCCAACAACAATTACCTAGCTTACATTCTAGTTTTGAATTTTTACCTGTGGGTAATTAAAAGGTATTGTATAACTTATATAACTATTGTATAACTATGTTCACTTGTTTATGAATTTCTGGGAAATATATGGAGAGGGTGCCTTTTTATTTTGTATATATATAATTTTTTTCTCCTGTTTTTGGTTAGAGTGGAAGCTCAGGGAAGTTTGTGTTGTTGATTTTCATCTTTGTTTTTGTGCAGGACAGGTAGCTCCCTTAAAGTTAGTTTGCTTCTGTTTTGTTTATTATTTTAGGCTATGCTCTCTCCTGAAGATTTATTCCCATCTTTTGTTAACCTTTTTAATATATGAAGGAAATAAATACTTTTCCTTTTCCTTAAATTTGTTTTCACTCTGAGACTGAGGCTGAAGTGTGTTCTCCACATGTTTTTATATCTACGTTACTTTTTTTATTTTCATATTTTCTTTTTCTTTGTTACCTCCCCTCCTGACCCCTAGACTGGGAGGTGAACGTAACAATTGGGGGCTCGTCCGGGATTCGAACCCGGGAGACCATCATACCACTAGACAATAAACCCCTAGATTAATAAACAATTAATCACATGTTTAATAATCAACGCTAAGAAATAAAACTTATAAACATTTCAATTACATGCAAGTCTGTTTTATATCAACTTTTAAATTATATAATTATGTTTATACAACAATTTGCAGTTGAAACACATAACACATAAATAGTGACTGTCCTCACCCACATAAATAGCATCATAAAAACTTGTTTTTTGACAGATTCAAACATATTAAATAACAAAGACAACAGATTAAGTAAAAAATATAATGAATATGTAGCAAATGCTCATCTCTAGTTATTTATCTAGCTAAATAACAAGTTTATTAACATTGACTTGCTTTAAGGTAAATGTAAGATTACGTGACATTTTTTACAAGCTGTTTTAATGACGTCTTTTCGCGGTGATGGATTTTGGTAAGTTGCACTGTTTTTTTTCAACTTCTGATGTTCAAAAAGTTTATTTTGTGCTGTAACTTGTAGTAAAAAACTTAGGCGCTACAGTGCCTGATCTGTCACATTAAAGCACAATTGGCACAATTTTATTTGTTATTTAACATTTTGCTTCAAGTAAATATATCATGGTTTAATGATACTTATTTTTAGTGGAAAATACAAAAATACTGATTAATTTTTTTTTAAATGTAGTCATAAAATATTTAAAAGTCCCACTCACAGAAATAAAGGTTTACTCACTGCACTTAGAAGTTTCATGTTGTCAACATTCTGCATGAACGCTTGTCTGGCTTGAAGAAGCTGATTGGCTGTCAAGGAGCATGTGATGCTCTGAAACTCCGTCTTCTGACTGGATGAATTAAACTCCAGGACGCCATCGACTGATTCACTGCAGAGCACAGAGCGCAGATCTCCCTCTCCAGAGAGCGCAGGCAACTATAACAGAGCAGCAAACATTTAGGTCAAGACGTATTCTTTTAAATTTTCCTAGTTACTGAGATGTTTTGTTTTGTCCACACAAATGAAATTAATATATTTCACAATTGAAACCTGATGATCCATGTTATCTCAGATCAGGGATTGCAAACTTCAACTGAAGGGGGTTCATGAATTGATGAAAAGCTACTAATAAATCAAATGTAAAGTTAAAATAAAATAAAAATGTGGCTGCACAATTAAAGTCCGCGTGAACCGGAAGTTGCAAACGACTTTTCTCAAGTGTTGTGACGCATTTCCGAGTGAAACAGAATATTGAACAGAGGGCAGGGTTTTACTTTAGCGCTCCTCCTCTTAAGCGAAGTGGTTAAGCGATTAACCAACCAATCCGTCAAGCCTATGTCATCAGAAAAAGAACCATTCCACTCACATACTTTTCAGACTTTGATTAAAGATAACTTCGGCAAACAATTTTTTCCGTGTATTAACTTGCACAGATTAATTGTTCACCACAAGACTAGTAATATCCGCTAACAATTAAATAGGGTCAATTTTGATTTCATGCCGACTTTAATCGAAATAAAAGTGAAACCGTAATATAGCTTAATGCCATATGGGGGAAAAAATTATTACATTTTTTTCACAATTGCGAGTTATAAAGTCAAAATTCCAAGATGTAAACTTGCAATTGCGAGAAAAAAAGTCTGATTTGTGAGACAAAAAGTTGCAATTACCTTTTTTATTTTTTATTCTGTGGCAGAAACAAGTATTTATTTAATTAAATCGCTTATTTAATTAAAGATGCGAGCATCATTAATTTAATAAGCGATTTAATTAAATGAGTCTACGTTTTCAGCACTTTTGTCAGTATTATGTCAAAATAAAAGCTTGAGGATTTAAATGTTTGAAAGTGAGACATTTAAGACTAATATAATATTAGTATATTAGTATATAATACTTTGTAGGCCTTTAATTATCAAAGATTATTTTGTCATTTTACATGACAATTGTAATTTACAACAGCAATATTTTAGTGTCTTCATTTTTATAATTAGAGTTAAAACATTGTCCTCTAAATATTTGTGTGCCTATTGAGTTTTGCTTTTGAAGTTCAAATGACATGTGTTTTGACATTTTAACGCCATGTGAATCTAGCTTTAACAACTAGCTTTATTGCTGAGGTAAAACACAGGGCTTTGGTGATGTGATTGAGTTCCTGTAGAAGCGTCTGGACTCTCGGCTGATTTTTCATTAAGGGATGTTGGATCTCCTCCAGTCTGCACTAAAATATACAGCGTCTCTTTATCTTTCTGGCTCTCCATCTGTCTTTGTAGATGACGTACCTGGCCGAGCCGAACTTTCACCCTCATCAGGCTCGTGGCTGTTGTGCTTGGCACAGAAAGGCTGTTCGTCAGATATTCTGAAAACGTCTCGTTGGTTCTCAGCAAATTGCGAAGCGGAATGGACTGACCTAACAGAGAAATTGAACAGGGAATATTAACATATTGCTCTTACTGTAGCTTACATGGGTTTCGTTCAGACTGAAAGAAAATATACCATTATTGGTCTAAACAGCAAAAATAAAGAAAGAAATGTATACATTTCGGTTTACATTTATCTTAGACAATGTAACATGTTTTCAAGTGGAGGTCGAGGTGTATTGCGGTGGGCGGCTATGCAAACGCTTTGGGTAAATTGAGGCCGTGATTGAAGGAGAGGATGTGGCTTATTAAACACGTGTTAGCCCGTTAAAGACTCATTTAGCTATAAGGCAACACGCTGTTTTGTCATCATGCAACTGCAAATTCCTCCCACACACTCGCACAAAGACCATGAAAGCCAATTAGGCATATGAAAGCTTGTGTGTTTAGACATCAAGGGTGGATGGAGGTCTGACTGCGCCCTAGAGAGAGCTGTTGTAATTCTCATGAATGGGCGGTTGTGTTTGGGAACGTAAAAAAAAAGAGAAACCTGACCCGGCTAATATGTATAGAGCCGTGCTAATTAGCGGCCCAGCGCTGGAAGAGTATCAGACAGCAGTGCTGATTACAGAGGGCACGTCATTACACTCTGAATCTTATCTGCGTCTTTGTTGTCATCTCGACAATCCTCTTCAACACCAATCAGGTAGGTCGCAGACAGACCGGCTTACGCACAAACACGTGCGCGCGGATAAGCTCTGTTTGAGAGAGATTGGAGTCGTCACCTCGCACCTTAATCATCTCCGGCTGCCACGGCGTCACCCTGCGCTCCCATTGGCCGCTTTATTCCATGCTCGCTCTGATTGGCCGCTTCTATCGGCGAGTCTCTGGCAGCGTTGTGAGTTAATTACTCTCTCTTAGATCTGCTGATGAATTTAATCTTGTATAATAGAAGTTCATGGCCCCAGAATGCAAATAGGCTTGCAGCGGTGACCACGTCCTGACAACACGGCCTATTTGCAAATGAGCTTCCACAGAAATCTGAATATCATTAGACTAAACGGTATGAACAAACAACAGCAGAGCGGCAAGATATACGACCTGCACCTACCAAACAACAACTGCAGCTGTAAATTGCACAGTGCCGCTGTAGTCAATTCAAGTGCGCGTCCGTTCTAGTTGTGCACGTCATTGTGTAAGAACAGCAAAGGCAATAGCACTTACAGTATAGTATAGATTTGAATGCCATTGCATCTGAGGATATCTTCATGCCAAGCGAGTTACAAAAAAAATACAATTTGCATAAAAACTATAATAATAAAAACCAAACAAAACCAATAAAAATACAGCCGTTAAGATCATACAAGATGTTTTAAATGTACATATTATACACACTCCAAAGCTTTTTCTGGTAAAATGTTACTTAACAAGTCCTTAAGTGAGCTTACTATATAAAAATGTTGTCTACTTGCATTAAAAGTATCATTTTATTAAAAATAAACTAAAATAGACTATGTTGACTGAGGCAACACCGTACCATAGAGGGTCAATGGCATATTTGAACCAGAAACATATCTCATGCACAAATTTTGCACTCTAAACTCAAGCCAACAACTGATTCATTTGCCTCTATTTTTACTTCTATTTGAAAGATGATAATGGTAATGATGATCTAATAATGATGCTCAAAAGCCCACGTTTGATTACTCACAATGCATGAGTGTCATACTGTGGAAATGCTGCCGATTATTTCACGTTTATGAGATTGGTGGAAAAAAAACAGACAGCTGAACTGGGATGTCTGAAGTGTTCATAACAGCAGTTCTACCTACAGTAGATACTGTAACTGTGAATCGATTTAAGATGATATTGTTAAAAAAAATTGCCAGCAGGCAAATCTACGGAAGCTTGTTTACGCCAATAAAACATTTAAAGATAATTGTGAGTTTACATCAAAAAGTCTGATTTGTGAGATATGAACTCACAATTGCGTGCTGTAAAGTCAGAATTGCAAGATATAAACTTTCAATTGCGAGAAATAAAGCATAATAATTGTGAGATATTTTTTTATATATTTTTTTTTATTATATGGTGGAAACAGGCTTCCATACAAATCCACTGAGATTTTATTTTAAATAGCATCCTTTAGAAAAGGAAACAGACATTTACCTCCAGCTGGGTTGGCATTCTGCAGGATGGACGCCCATTGGCCGATATCATCAGAGATCAGTAGAACGTTGTTGAAGAGGGCGGGATCTGCCAGGAGCGACTGAACTTCAATCAAAACCTTTGTTACTCTAAATAAAAGAAAGAAGCATACGATACAAACAGAGCCAAACAAAGATGTATGTATGTATGTATGTATGTATCAGTGGTGGGTGATATTTTTTATGAATGAGTATTAAATTATTCCCAATAGTCCATTCTTGTAATTTCATAGCTTTTCTCTTGGTTGCGCTGCTTCCAGTAGTGTATATTTATTTTAGCGCTTTTATCCAATCATATCTCAGCCATCATGTGTTGCCAGGGTCAAATATATCTGCCTCGAGGCCTTCAGAATCGATAGTGCGGGCGCCTGTAGCTTAAAATGAATGGCAATGAAACTGTTGCTTTAACCAATCAGATAATCAGTCAGATTTAATCAGCCAATCAGATTTCGAGTTGACTGCACCGGGGCCATCTAGCAGGCGTACAATAACGTAGGCATTTCCACGCCCTTTGATTGGATGATCAGAGTGTGTACTATTATTACTGGTAGTCAGAGCTAGCTAACCGCATCTGTTGCGAACTGTGTAAACTAAAATATATTCCTGTAGAGTTAATAGTTTTTCAACCCACAAATTAATGTTTCTTTCCTTCCTCGACCACCAGCAGGTTCAAACCTACCGGAAAAAATCCCTTATCCAGCCTTATCCAGCTTACGCAGAGTCACGGATCTCTATCGATCTGTCCGGGTAAAAACAGAACTGACTGCAATGTAACTGTTATGCCAGGACTGATTTTGAAGGCAAAAGTCCCACTGATCTCATTGATATCGTTAAAAAATCTGTGTGAGAGCTTGTGTCAGCTGTAACGTTATGTTTTGCGGTGACTGTGTCCTGTGTCCACTGCTTCTGTCGAGCAGACACTCTCAGCACTAAAGCGAATTCAAACTTATACCAGAAATATGACGGGACAGACTGGACTTTCAGCACATTAGCCTCGATGGCGATAGAAAAGGTTGTTGGGACTGAAACGCACAGACAACCTGTACAACCAAGTAATTTAAGTCTTTTTGAGGAAAGAAATTAGGATGGATTTTGTGTAAAAAAATAGCCTAATCATAGCCTGGGAAAACCCAGACCACTCTCAGTTGTAACTGAGTAAGGGTCTGGCAAAGCTCCATAGACAATTCATTTCCACAGGGGCGTCACCAAACGGACGTCGGATAGATCTAAAACCAATCAGAGCGATGAATGACATGACGTATGCAGAGCGATGGAGAAACATCTCGAGACTCTCAGCAATTCTCTGTTTGTGTTAACAAAAATGACAATTTTAAATCGCTTGAAACAGACGCGATAGCTGATTCGAACGAATGATGTTGTGATGTTCCACGGCGGCATCCATCTTTGTAATGTACAAAATCTGCGTCACCGTCTCTGCTCTGTCGTCATCGTGTAAAGCCCGCCCCAACGTTTCTGATTGGTGCCGCGATTTCGACGGATTGGAAATGGGTTTCAATGGGCTCTTTGCCAGACCCACTTGCAGAGCAAATAATCTAAATTTGCCGGAAGTGGTCTGGGTTTTCCCAGGCTAGCCTAATCAGTAATTTTGGAGAGTATAATGCATTTTTTGCTCCCGTTTTTGTCCGTGGTGAACAAGATTTTCTTCCTAATTTTTCTTGTAAATTTATGATCAAAACAACTTATTTTTTCAAACATTAATAATACTATTGTAGCCATTGAGGGATAAGACAAGGGAGGATCTGTTTCTAAACTTATAATCGGAACGCAAGAACCACTGCACACTAACACAAAAGCCGAACGCACTCGCTCGTTTCTCTCTACCCGGCGTTTCCCGAACTCACCGCATTAACCCTATAACTGCCGGTGCGTGCACTGCTACACTATTAAAAGTTATTAATTCAGGTTGGACATCACTGAAGGCCTAGGTGTGAAATGCACGGCCCGCCACTGGTATGTATGTATGTATGTATGTATGTATGTATGTATGTATGTATGTACTTGAATAAATGAAGACTGAATGAAATTTAATATACTATTTAAGAATTTAAAATGATGGTAATACTTGTTAACATTATAATGCATTAACTTACATAAAGCTTACAGTATCTAATATATTAACTATGTATTTAACTAATGATAACAAATGAAACCTTGTTGTAAAGTGTTTTCCAAAATTATTATTTTAAATGTAAAAATGATTATGCTTCCTATAAGTTGGGTCTGCATTCATTTAGGGATTCATTGTGTAAATCTATTCATGTTAAGTAAACAGAACACGCTGAATTTGCATGAATAGTCCTTTTGTTGATCTGACACTCACGTGGAGTCGTTGAAGTTGTTCACCTGTCCGGGTGCTTCACCAGGTGTGGGATAACTGACACATGGGTTCTGTATGTTACACAACATGCCCTGTAGCCATGGTAACACGCCTGCTGATGGGAGGGGCTTATTGGGGTAGTGGCCTGAGAAGAAGAAATTATTCAGGTTTCACTTTATTTGGATGGTCCCTTTAACACATTCTGTTGTCTATAAGTAACATTGCCCCTTCATGTCTACTAACTATCATTAGAGTGTTAGTAGAGCATTAGTAGACTGGTAGGGTTAGGGCTAGAATAAGTTGGCATGTAGTTGCAAAGTTACTTATAGTCAGTAGAGTGTCTGTTGAAGGAGCATCACAATAAAGAGTTATCAGATATTAAGTCTACTAGTAATCTAATGAGAGTTAGTTGACATGTATTTGCACAGTTACTTATAGTTAACAGAATGTTCAAAAGGGACCATCAAAATAAAGTAATTCAATTAGCGTTTTCAGCTTTATGCATCCGACTTGTGGTTTAAGTCATTTTGGTCAAATACAATAAATTTCTTTTTTTTTTATTTTCACTCAAGAAGCTTATTTAGCTCTAATATAACAAAATAAGAAGAAAATAATGTGCATTAGGTCTTTAATGGATCAAATTGTTTAAACATTCCTGTGTTGCCATGATCTCACAAACCCGCTAAACAAGTATTTTCTATCAAGCTGTATCGCTTCACATCGGTCAATTTAACATTTTAATTTAGAAGGATGATAATGTCCCTAGCCATTCACACTGCACATTCAGTATGCAATAAATGAGCATATCACGTAGTTCATTCAATTATCAAATGCAAACGTATTATGATTATTACCTATTTGCTTTCAACGGGATTCTCAGTACCTCCCACACATACATTTATTTTATAAGAACATTTAGAAAATGTTTGGCGTAAAAAATAACTGAACAGTTACTTGTACTTGAGCAATACTTACACTGGCTTTTATAAACAGGCTGATTGGTGGATCTGACCGACACAAGAATGAAGAACAGAAACAGAGGCCAAATCAGCTCCACCACTAACCGCACCTGAGCATCAGAGAGAGAGAGAGAGAGAGAGAGAGAGAGAGAGAGAGAGAGAGAGAGAGAGAGAGAGAGAGAGACACTTCACAACATTGATCTCAATAGCAACACAATTCATCTCACATCGTCTGCCCTCCATTAGCTTCAGCTCGCTTGCCCTGAGCAGAGGTTGTGCTTTTATGCATCTTTGATTCTGTTATTGCACCTCTAAAACATCAACAATATGAGTCTCCTCAAAAGCCCTTAAAAGTTTCTGACAACCTCTCGAACAAACCCTATGAGATCTCCAAAGGTCCACCAAACTGTCTGATGTATAACTTTCTCATGGAACGCTCCAAATATGGAATAAAAAGATTTTTAAAAAATGTCTATCTATTTGATTTGCTCTATTGTATTTGTGCTATTGCTTGCAGTTTGATCATTTGTTTTTATTTTAATTTGACAGTACAGTCCTTTTTTTCCTGAACATCGCACAAACCAAACCGTATCAAAACTGACCCTAAAATCGTGATACAAACTGCACCATGAGTCATTTGAACCGTTACACCCCTAAACCTTGCTTTGTTTACACTTGGCATTAACATGAGATCAACGTGATCTAACCAAGCCGATCAGATCATCAGTGTGTTTAAAACAACAAGTGGCTTCTGAATCTGGTTAACTTATTGGATCTGTTTCCCACACAATATTGATTAAGATAAGTCTGTAATGGAAAAATGCTGTTGTAAAGTCGACCTGAAGTGGCACGGTTCCTTTTAAAAAGTGTTTTCAGTCGCTAAGCTACACATTTCGAACCTTGCAAAATAAGGTGGAAGATGTTGCAAATAATGTTGCATACATTGCATAGATGTCGTGATCAAAATGGTAAAAAGAGAAATATGTCCCAAATCATTGGCAGATGTGATGTGATAGTTGTGAATTCTTTACAGACAGTTCTTCATTCTTCACTGAGCAACGTTTGGGTGCAAAAGCAAACTTACTGCATTCTGCTCTTCCTGCTCTTGATTGTCTCTTTGAAAAATACAGCTACGTGACGGTGTGCTGTGGGGTTTTGTGGGCCTGTGACTGCACACACGATGACTAGATTGTCTTTACATTGCACTTTTTGAATGCTTTATTTAGTGACTTAAATCACACAAGTAAATACAAATTAACAACAACAACAACAACAACAGTACCAGTAAATTGTCAGTAAATTAATAAATAATGATAGAAATAAATACATAGAAGAACACCCATAAAAAAGATCACTACATTACACTGAGATCTGCTCATAATGCGTCCTCGAGTACTTCTGTACCAGGACAACATTCCGATCACACACAGACTTCTTTTTTTAGTATGTATGTGGACAACCTCCGGATACAGGTCGCATGTTAACAGCAGGTGTAAAACAAGCCCTATGACCCGCACTATCTGAGATTCAGCTCACAGCATCCAACTGGTACCATTACATTTCTGTGATGGTGGTTATATATATATATATATATCCCTCTATGGTACGGTGTTGCCTCCAGGCCACATAGTCTATTTTAGTTTATTTTTAATAAAATGAAAACCTATCTGAGGAAAGAATTAAACTATTTATCAATGAAGGAGCAAACAAAAGTGGTCACATGACCCACAGGTGTCCATTTTGTGTCTTGTTTCAGCACATGTGCACAGGTCATATGGGGCTCCATATTTTCCCCCAATGAGAAGAGGAATTTTGCACTAATTTGAATCCAGTTAATCACCCACAAAAAATAATAGTCACCTTCACTGGTAAGTAAAGAAGTATTTTCAAGACCTTTACATTATATATAATCAAATGTTTTAGAGAACATAACAAAAAAACTGTGTGTTGCCTTAAGGCAACATTGTACCACAATGGAATCGCATAAGGCCATACCAGGCATAGGTTGGAATGGTAAATGGTAAATGGATATATATTATATTTGTAAGGAAAAGTTAGAATTATCTAAATATATTTGCATTTTTGCATGATTTTGTAATGCACATATAAGAATAGTTATTCACATGTAGTTATATCTACATATAGGCTATATTATGATCTGCACATTTTCTATAGCACCTACAAAAGGTATAGAACACAACATGCCAGTTGATGAGGTGTCATACTGTGATGAGAAAGATGAGGTCGTGACATAGTGAGGGTGAGAGCGAAGATGGAGATGAGGATGAAGATGGATATGCTAACTTAATAAGATAACTTGATGATATGATGGTTTGGTAATACTTGTTTCACTATGGTGCAATGTTACCTGAGAGCAACAGCTGGATATGAAATGTTACTTTTTATTAAATATGAAAGTTGTAATACATTAAACCCCCCCATCCCCACCCCACCCCCCTCCCCTATTTATTTATACATTATTTATCATACTCAAAAGTACAAACACAATGCTGATTTGGGGAGAAAGAATTCTTACTGTGTTTCAAATCAGCCTCTTTTAATTTCCAAATGCTAAAGCAGTGCAGATGTGTGTGAGAGTGTGTTGTGAAAGGGCTTTGCAGAGTTCTGAATAGGAAAGTGTGTTCTGTGACTGTCAGCTACATTATTTATACTGTAGAAGTCTGCAGGCGGAATGAGAAAGAATACTAGATCACATCAGATAGTGTGTGTCCATGTGTATTGGTTCAAGAGAGAGAATTACAAAGTGCCCAAACTCTCTCTCTTTCTCTCTGTGTGTGTGTGTGTGTGTGTGTGTGTGTGTGTGTGTGTGTGTGTGTGTGTGTGTGTGTGTGTGTGTGTGTGTGTGTGTGTGTGTGTGTGTGTGTGTGTGTGTGTGTGTGTGTGTGTGTGTGTGTGTGTGTGTTTTATAGTAGGCTAATTTACCCCAAAATTTTATTTTATAATACCCTTGAGAATTCTGATATTTTTTAGCAAACTGGTCTGGGCTGCATTTCCATAAAGCATCGTAAGCATAAGTTGATCATAGAGACCACTGGTGGCAATTGGTGGCAATACGATCAACTTAGGCTTACGATGCTTTTGGGAAACGCAGCCCAGGACCTTTTATTCTGATGAATGGTAAAGCCGAGGATCAGTTGCGCACTGCAAACGCAGCATATGTGAAAGCACATTTGCGTGTGCTGCTGCTGCTGCATCGCATACATGACCACTGCAGCATGCACCGCATACATGACCACTGCAGCACGCACCGCATACACACTGCAAATGGAGCATGTGTGAACCTGCCGTAATGCTAATGCAAGCATGATACAACAGTTTAATAGGCTATATGAGAAGTTAATATTGAGTAACCTACATATTGTCAGTTTTGTCTGATTTTGTCTGCTCCTCCAACGCAAATAGTCCAGCCATTGCGACACAGATCAACATATTCCGTTCTCTGAATCAATCAGGTGAATAATGCTGGGTAGCCTACACACTAAAATATTTGTATAATCTTATAAAATGTGGGAGACCACAAACTTGAGGACAAAAAAATCTTAGATTTAACATTTTTGCTCCTATAGTGTGTGGTGTGCCATGATGTGACAAAGACAGCACACCACACACAAACAGATTTTCAACCAGAGTCATCGGCCTAGCTGTTGCATTATTTCAATAATAGACCACAATATTATTCTCAATATTGTGCCCTCCCCACAGCCAAACTAGATTTGTATTTTTAAGGAAATAACTGTCCTTGGAGCAAATTAATAATGTTACTGTTCCAAGTAACTTAACATCAAAATGTAAATAACATTCTGCATCAGAACACATTGCTGTTCTCATGACACTCAACACGTGGCTTGTTATTTATCCGCTGTGCACAAAAATTAACACACAAGGTGACAGTCTTTAGAGTAGACACAAGGAAGATACACAATACAAATAGATTGATCAGAATTCTAAATCAATGGAAATATATTCTCAACCGCTAGTCCAATGTGACTACAGCATAATGTCATACAGGTAGCCTATAAATTCCTTTTTGATTGATTATTAAATAGTTTAATAAGGTTTTTGCATGCTAGTTTCGATGACAGAGTTCAAGATAAATCTGTGGAACTGCTAGTTTGCTAAGTTTCAAATTATTATTAAACAGCAAGCACAAACTGTGCAAAAGTGGCTACCCTTCCGGTAATTCCTTCTCGTTTTAATTTACTCCTTCAATAATAGGAGTAAATATAGCTGTAAGCAGCAATCACCGGGGCCAAGCGCAAGACGACAAGACATGCCAAAGTGGCTGGGAGTGTGAGACCAACTGCAGCAAGGAGCAATTGAAGACATTTAAAGATGAATTTTGGCAAAATGGTTGAAAAATCACATACAATAACTAAAAATATGATTATCACTTTCGACCAATAGGTGGCGCAGTTACGAAACTGATGTGATGTGGTCAGAGTGAAGTGACAATGACACATACAAAAGAGTCAATATGTCAAGGCATTGCAGATATAAAGCCTGAATAGTCATTTTGGCATCATGCCTCGACTTTGCCACTGCGGTATACAAAAACGGTTTAGTCTATCAACACGAAATCCATAAATTTTACTCGGCACGGTCTGGAGATGACAAGATCCGATTTTGGTGAAAATCGGACGTTCGTCTAGGAGGAGTTCGAAAAAGTACGTTTTAAAAGAAAATAAAGATGGCGGACAGGAAGTTTGACTGACTATGGCAAAATTGGTATCTATGTTTTCAGCATAACCCAAGGAATCTATTGAGTCATTACTATAGGCAAATTTATTCAAAAGTTATTAGCATTTGTGTAAATTTCATTATAACTTTTGACCAAAAGGTGGCGCTGTCTCATAATCTTTTGAGTACCTTTAGGGCCTTGTACTGATGACCCATACTGAGTTTCGTAATGTTACAGCAATGCATTCATTAAGTATAGCATTTTACATCACAAAACTGTATTAAAGTCAATGGGAATTTCATGTTTTGTTCTATTATAGCGCCACCAAGAGGCTCAATCCCACCATTTTTTTATGTGTCCTCACAGTAAGCCCATACATATGTGTGTCAATTTTGGTGAAAATATCTCAATCCGCTTCAGAGTTATAGACATTTATGTGAAAAAAAACCGTCAAAAATGACTGACACATGACTTTGATTGAATTTTACTACCATTTACCATCAATGTTTTTGTATTTGGGTATTAGCGTTTGGCTATCGACCTATGTTTCCAAACTTCTGACGGTTGTTTCGTCTCGATCGGACTAGCGGTTTCGAAGATATCGCCAAATGTTTTTTAAGCGCTAAATTACAACGCTGAACAAACCATATGCCGAAACCTGGCAAGTCTGGTATCGTTGGACTCGGCAACGATTCAAGAGTCTAAGGAGATGACTCTCGTGAGAATAAGTCGACCACACCAAAAGTTATAAGCATTTGGGAAAAAAAGTTATCCACTAGGTGGCGCTGTTTCGAAACTTCTCAGGCTCCTTCAGGGCATTGTACTGATGACTCATACCGAGTTTCGTAAAAATTTGTTCATGCGTTCAAAAAATACAGCATTTTAGCACATAATTCAAAATGGCCGACAGACAAAATGGCCGATCTGGAAAAATTGGATATCAGTCGACTCGGCATCACGCCCTGAATCTAACGAGACAACGTTTAGGATTATTGGACAAACCGTTCAGAAGTTATAAGCCAAAATAGCAATTTTCATATCTCTGGACCAGTAGGTGGCGCTGTGCCGAAACGCTGCATGTAGCCTCAGGTCATGCTTATGATGACATGTACCAAGTTTGGTCTGAATTCCATAAAGCGTTGTGGAGATACAGCCTTACGTCTGTTTTTGCAAGTGCTACGTAAAATTTGTTTGCGTGTTATTTGATAACGATTGGGTTTATCAAAAAGCTTTTAATAACTTTTTGTCAGCATGGTCTGAAGATGATCTGGTTCAATTTTGGTGAAAATCAGAGCAACCGTCTAGGACGAGTTCGAAAAAGTAAGCTTTTTTGAGAATTCAAAATGGCGGACAATTTTTCATGACGGAAAATGACGTCATAGAAGGAGTGCAATCGAATCGCCATGAGCTCAGGAATCAGAGGAAAAAAGAATTTTGATTCTTGCCCTTATGGTTCAAAAGTTATTAGCATGGACATGAGTGAAACTTTGGACTGTTGGTGGCGCTAGAGGGAATTAGTTGGAGACACCAAAATTGGTTTATTTAATGTTGGGACTGTCCTCTATCAGAATGTCAAACCAAATCAACTTTCCCGCAAACGGTTCTATAGGCTGCCATAGACCCCCAGTCGGAAGAAAAAGAAGAAGAAGAAGAAGAACCGGAGCAGATACAATAGGTGCCCGCACCTTCAGTGCTTGGCCCCTAATTAGTGGAGTAATGTAGGAAATAGTGAGTATGGATAGAGGGTGCGATTTCAAACACTGCTGAGTATTAATGAAGATCTCAATTATCTGGTTCAGTTGTGTTTGATCAGGGTTGGAGCTGAACTTTGCAGGAACCTTCAAGAACAGGATCGGGCACCCCTGGCTTACATCATCCAGTTACAATTGGAATGCTGAACATTTCATTACAGATTTTTCAGCTTACACACAATTTCTAAAACCATCACTCCATTTCTCAAAACATTTCACAGAAAAACACGAAACATGAACACAAGATGCTGTAGCAACATTGACATCTGGTCAGATTGGTGAATCCGTGATTCTCACACACACACCAACATGGCTCACACCAACATGTAATGTGACACCCAAACATTCCTTTGCTTTAGAAGCACACACACACACACCAAGACACCCACGTGTCTTGCACAGAGAAAAAAGGACTGCTAAATAGTCACTCTTAAATGTAATTTAAGTGTAAGTTAAGATGTGTGTATAAACCATAGGAAAGCATATATATGTCCAAGTGTAACATTAATCGAACTTTAAATGTCTATACTAATGCATAATAATCAAACGTTGTATTCCTAACCGTAACCTGATGTGTTTCATATCATTTTAAATCTTGAGACCTAACGGAGTTGAATCTCGATAATAGACTGCAATGATATGATTATTACTATATGAATCCTTTTCAGTCGTAGAAATGACTAAACCCAAAGCTCTGTCATAAATCTACACAGCTGCGCTCTTCTTGACAAGACAAAGAAAGTTCCCGCTTTCGAAATGCTAAAGGCTATTGGCTGATCACGCCGAACGAAGGCGTGACCCATACAGTCTTTAAAAAGAAAGCCAGAGCTCCTCCTCCCTCTCTTGTTCCCTGCTCTTCCTGTCGTCAGCATGTGAAATCTTTGGTCAGGGACTCCCTCCCGGAGTTCCCACCCTTTTATTTTCTTTATCTCAGTCTTGTGTTTAATTTTCAAATTCCACTTTGTTCGTTTCCACTTACGAGTCAAACGAACGAAGCCTGAATTCCTTCAGCAACTTCCCTTCCAAAGAGGCCTTCTTCAAAACTCCCGCGAACAGCTTGCTCTGGCAACAAGCACGCGCGCCTCAGCACGAGCGCGCGCACTCTGCTCCGAGAACACGCGCAGACTGGACTCGTGCACACAAACGAACCTTTTGCAAGTATCAAACTCTAACGAGTTTTAATGTTTTAAGGTTGATGCATTGATGTCTCTCAAAGGTTTCTGTGATTTCGCTATTCCTACGATCATTCGTGATCTTCTCTTTCTCTCTATCCCTCAAACCGCGCGCGAACGGCGCGCGTCACTCTTATGTCCCTGCCCTCGCTCTATTTCTCTCTCTCTCTCTCTCTCTCATCTGTATCTGTTTTGCCTTGTTTGTTAACTGTAAGTAAATGTACATAGACATATAAACCGTGTATTTTGTGGAGTACTATATTCGATATTCTGTAGTTTTGCATTTATTAAAACCATGTATTATAAATGACTGGTGACTGTTTAACGATTGTAAAAATACAAAGTCAATGAGGTAGATCCGAGCTACCAGCTCTTCTTATTATTTACTACATTAAGTAGTTTTAATTTTATAAACACAGGAAAATTAATGTTCACGGCCAGAAAGTTAATATTTCTTGGAGTTTATAAGAAAGGATAGCTTTATTGAGAAACTGATCATTTAATCTGACGGTTGGTCGCTGGACGAACACCGGTTTGATAATTGCATTAATTTCCCTTAAGGATTATCTCATCATCGATCTGAAATAAGATTATTGATATATGAATGAGGAATTATAATTCGTTGTGATTGATTATTCATATATTCATATAATCCACTTTCACTTTCGACAATTTAATGTAACTGTAATATGCAAAATATTAATCATATTCATGATTAGTTATTAAAATTCCCTATGGATCATTTGAGCTAATTCATACGGACCCAGAGTCCGAAGCATAAGGCAAATATACATTACAATGCAAAACGTCACACATCTCTTGCAAAAGCAAACACTTCATTAAAAAATATTTTAACTGTTCTAAAAATGTGCTCCCTATCAGTTGGTCACTCTTGACGTACGTCGTGACCGACGAATAGGAATCTCGCTAGAGAGGCCAATCTACTTCGAGTGAAACTAGAACAAGCCAATGCACATTGGCGTGCAATCATTTGCATCAGCTGAATCAGCGCGGGTATTTAATGATCAGCATGTGCGATTGCACTTCAGCTTTTTACTTCAGAGCCAAGCACTTCGATGCTCGCTTCAAAACCTGATACAAATCAGTTCTGTGAAACCAACGAGCCTCTTCAGGTCAACTGGGAAAAGAGCAAACTCGCCCCCGTGCAGAGGACCTCTTTTCTCGGTATGGAGTTGGATTCGGTCACACAGACAGCGCGCCTCACAGAGTGCTGAACAGTCGGTGCTGAACTGCTTGAACACGTTCAAAGGCAGGACGGCGGTCCCACTGAAATTATTTCAGAGGCTCCTGGGGCATATGGCAGCGGCAGCAGTGGTAACCCAGCTCGGGCTGCTTCAAATGAGACCGCTTCAGCACTGGCTTCACGGCCGAGTCCCGAGATTTTAACTTTTGTTCAAGTGTGGTGACTTTCGCCATCCAGGGCTGGGAATATGCTGACCCCCCGTCCTTCTGTCCAGAACAGGAATATGCTGGACAAGGTGACTAAAATGGGCCGGAAAATGACTGGATCCAATTTTAAAAGCATCTCCAACCTCACGGATCAGTAAACCCTTAATCTGGCTCTGATACTGGATGATCCATCTCGCCCACTTTGCTCAGTGTTTTCCCCCCTTTGTTGTTTATGTTTTGTTTTCTGTATCCTCTGTCTACTTGTTGGATGTTTGATGTGGTTTTTATTTTTTTATTTACTGTTATTTGTGCTAAATGTTTAATGTGGCTCCCTTGAGTGCAAAACAATTTCCCCTCGCGGCAATAAATGTTTCATTCATTCATTAATTTCATTCATTCATGGGTGTGGCATCACGGGAGTCACCGGGTGGCAATCACACCGGCGTGCCGCCAGACCTTCGTCCCATGGTCAGACCCCTTGTTCCTGCGGGCAGGAGTCCCCTTGGAACAGGTGTCCAGGCATGCTGTGGTATTCACAGATGCCTCTGCCACCGGCTGGGGTGCCACGTACAATGGCCATGCAGTGTCAGTGGTCTGGACGGGCCCCCAACTGCATTGGCACATCAACTGCCTCGAGTTGCTAGCAGTACGTCTCGCTCTGAGCCACTTGAAAAGGCCGCTACAGGGCAGGGACGTACTGGTCCGTACAGACAACACTGCGACCGTTGCGTACATCAACCGACAAGGTGGTCTACGCTCCTGTCGCATGTCGCAACTCGCCTGCCATCTCCTCCTCTGGAGTCAGAAGCATCTGAGGTTGCTTCAAGCCAGGTATGTCCCCGGTGTGCTACACTGTGTGGCCGACGAGTTATCATGAGCTGTGCTCCCGGGAGAATGGCGACTCCACCTACAGGCGGTTCAGCTGATCTGGAGAGAGTTTGGGATCTGGAGAGAGTTTCTTCAGCTGGGCAGCCAGCTTTTCAGACTTGGCTCCTTAGCAAAAAACTGAAGTGCAATTGCACCTGCTGATCATTATATACCCGCGCTACGAGGCTGAACAGCTGATGCAAATGATTGCAAGCCAATGTGCATTGGCTTGTTTAGTTTCACTCGAAGTAGATTGGCCTTCATATTTGATGAAGTAGATTCATATTTGTCGGTCACGACGTCCGTATCCGTTCCCTCCTTCAGGGAACGAGGGTTACCATACGTAACCGAGACGTTTTTTGCATAGTAACGCAAACCATCAAATGATTAGCCACATGCACGCCAAACTCCACACAGATGTGAAAAATTTAAAACACTTCTACAGTACAGTATCTTGTGTCTTTTGCTTGTTCAGAATGCAACTGGAGTGTACAGAAGTTTGTCATATAGCACTCACACGTACATGTGTGTGGACAAATACACTGTACGTATACAGTATGTATGCACATTGAACTGAACTGGATCAACACTGAACTGACTTGCGCGGGATTACACTATTGGCTTGTTATTTGAATTTGTTACTATTGAAGCTTTGAAACAGTCTGTACTGTACGTGCTACAGAAATAGAGGTAAATTGACTGCATATTTCAGTATATATTTACATAATAAACAAAAATGCAAGGGTCAAAAATTTATTTGTTTCTCAAAACATTGAGTTTTGATTTCTACGTAATCTATTTATGAGTTTTCACTCATGATCGTTGGGTGTCGTTATTGGGAAATGATTGTGGTATTTAAATGGAAGTGTTTTCTAAATTAAACACGAGCTATTAGTTTTGAATGATGTGTCTAATCTAGAGAACTGTGTTTAGCATTTTGCAAAAAGTTTGTTTTACAAATGCAAAGTACCACTTGTAGTGTAAGCATTTAAAAATAACTAATGTGAGTTTGAAAGTTTGAATGGAGTCTGCAAATGAAGTGGTTCAAGTTGAACTAATTACTTATTGTAAGTAAATTATGTTTAATATTTAGGGGGTTGGATCCAACTCAACCCAGACTGTCTGAGAAACGACAATACAGTGCTGCATTGAAATATACTGGTTTGCAAACTCTGTGTTAATCAATTTGACCAAATAAATAGAATCAATTAAAAAAAAAATCACTGTGTGATTCACAATCCAGTGCAGGGGTTGGTTGTGTGTGTGTTATTTTCACATCCTTCTCTAAGAGGAAAAACATTTATATAATCCTTTCACATTTTTCCCGCCCTCCTCTTTTGTCCTAGGACTTAGGAGCAAAAATAGAGGAGAAGACTACAAAGATGGATAGAGAGATTCTCCTCTACTTTATCTGAGATATGGTCACTCAATTACTGTCCGCTGGAGGATTTACCTCAGTTATCAAAGGGAAAATCCAGCTGAAAATGACAAGCTCTCCCTCTCTGGTAAGATGACCTGCTCATGACTCAGCGTATACTGTAAGGGGTCAGTGATTCTATTAAACCCTCTTGTGTTCAAGATCCCACTTGATTGCCCCTTTTTCACCATCAAGATGCCAGTTTTGGTGGCTTTCTGTGCATTGTGGTGGGGGGGTGTGTGGCCAGAATAATATCCTCACCACATGAGGGGATTAGACCAACACAAACTCGGTATGGAAAGACTAAGTTTAACTTTATATGCAAACAAGCACATGCGGTTGTGGCAACTACCAGTGCAAGTAGAGATTAGTGTAGCACGTGATTTCTACAAAATGATTGGAAATTTTCAGTTTTATTAATGCATTGATAATCATGTATCTTGTAATTCTTGTTCATGAATAATATGCTAGGGTTTATAATCAAACAATTCCACAGAATATTTTTATATACTGTAAGAAACAAGTCTTACGTTTTGTTGACACTTCAATACTCGCCAAAGAGTAATCGTGATCCATGATGTACACAACAGCTATAACCACCACTTCCGCATGTGTCCACGTGATATTGCGGAAACCAAGAATAAAGCGGATATTGCGTCACTGACAGGCAACATTTTTTTTCCGGGACGGACAATTATTTAAAATTGGAATTTCTCTGAAATAAAAAATCTTTAGAGACTTTTGGGATATTGTAAGTACATAACTGCAGGAAATATATCACACTGTCCAAGTGATTTTTTGGATCTTTTATTACAAAATTGTTACATATTGTATCTTTAAGTTTGGAAACAAACTTCCCATTTTTGACTGTGAACTTTTAGAATCATGTTCATGATTTTGTGAAAATGTAAAAATGTTCTGTTAAAAATGACCGAACAGCACCAGAGGGTTACAAATATTTTCCAAAGAGCGTCACATTAAAATATTATTTGTTGTTTTGAATATACTGTATTTTATCACAGAGGATATCATTTCAATGCTGTTTTCTTATTGTTTGTAAAACTCTCACATATTTAAGCAATGCATCCTGTTTATAATGATTTTCAAGCAAATAACAAGAGAATGAATGAATCACTTGGCTCCCCAAATGATGTATTCATGTATTAAAATTTGCATACCTTTTATTGTAGGTTTAATGCATTTTTATGGCAATTATGTTGCATTTAGTTTGGATTTATATTACAATATTGGAGAGCTATATCACAGCTCTGATTAAAGTGCTCTCTACCGCTGAACTGACTTCATGTGCTCGGAAATGCAAATTCTGAACATTTATTTTCCATCAAGACTTTGATGTTGTGAAGTTTGGCTCAGGATCAGATGAAGTCTGAAGTTACTGTACGCAGCGATTTGCTCTGTCTGCCAGTCAACTGTGTGAGTCATTTTGAACGAGACCCAGGAACAGAGTTTGGCAACATGACAAGATTCTCAACTAAATAATCTGTAAGATCTCTGTTTTTGCCAGAAACTGCACAATGGAAGACTGTTTGAACAAATGCACGATGTGTTCACTGCTGTAAACAGTAGCACAACACAGACATACAGATGTAATCTCTGTTCCTAAACCGACTGAACTGCACTGCTGTCTGCTAAACAGTTGCCTTCTAAAGCAGCATCCAACTGCCACTGAAGCCTCATAAATGACTGATTTGAAAGGTTCCGGCAGGGGCTCTTTAAATGACAGCTTTGTTTTTGTCACTGAAAATCTGACTGGTGTATTGAGGTTGCAAAAAGTGGTGATTTACTTTCTTTAAAAGTGAGCAGTGCAACAAAGCTATTGAGCATGAACAAGAAGTCTCACTGCATTAATCATCAAAAAGAGAGTAAAATAATTATATTGTGTTTATATCATTACAATATAATTATGTGTTAGTATCATTACAATTCAAAATATGAATTGTTTTCATATTGTAAAATGTAATTTATTCCTGTAATGCAAAGCTGAATTTTCAGCATCATTACTTCAATCTTCAGTGTCACATGATCCTTCAGATATCATTATGCTGATTTACTGCTTAAGAAACATTTATTATTATTTTCAATGTTTTCCAGGATTCTTTGATTAATAACTTTTTTTTTTTATATTAATCTTTTGCAACATTATAAATGCCTTTTCTGCCAATTATGATTCATTTAATGTGTCCTTGCGAAATAAAAATATTAATATCTTAAAAAAAAAAATAATAATAAATATCCTGACTGACACTCCAAATTTTTTTTGGTACACAGGTTTTTTTGTTTTATTATTAAATTTCAAATATATTTATTACAAACCCTTTAACAGATTCAGTAAGTTGTTCCATGAAGATTGATTCAAACTGGTCTTGTTGAATGGTTCATTAAAAGCACCACAGTCATGTGTTTGCATTTGTGCTGGTGTTTGCATGCAGCCCACAACTGAACAGAAAGACTTGATTGAATAGCTATCCGATTATGAAAAGGCTAAATGCCAATGCCATCCAAGACACAAAGAAAATGTAATCAAAGCAACTGCACTTACAGGGTTTTTTACATACAAACTGTGTCTGTGCTTCTTAGAAAATTCACCTGTTATGTTTCATGCAATCATTTATATTGGTTCGTTTAATGGCATGAGGGTGACCAATTAATGACTGAATTTTCAGTTTTGAATGAACTATCCAGATTTACATGGCTATTGTCTCGGTTTTCCTCTTCACCTGCAGTCATCAGGCTCCAATAGTTTAAGTATGTCTCATTAGAAACACATTAGACAGGTGAGCATAATGACAGGTGAAGAGTTAATGACACGGGTCTGGGGAATTGGTTAAAGGGATAGTACCCCCAAAAATGAAAATTCTGTCATCATTTACTATTAGATTTCTCAAAAGACTGTGAAAAGCAGTCTAGTGATATTGCCTTGACGGAGTGTGAGGGTGAAGTTAGGATAGAATATGCCACTGCTACGTTTACATTACACCTCCACTGTCATTTAGCTTTTTATAGAAATAAAAAACATTTAACTCAGTTGGATAACAGTCACTTCAATTCCATCGAGGTCATCCAACACGAGCTGCAGTCATAGGTAGTGAAGCAGGAATCAGAGTTCGCTGATCTAACTGTCTCTTTACACCCCATTTCCTTTAGAAGTCAATTGGGGCCAGAAACTGTTTGGTTATTAACATTCTTCAAAGTGAAGAACCCCATGCAGATTTAGAACATCTTAAGGGTGAGTAATTGATGACAGATTTGTTTTTATTTCTGGGTGAACTATGCTTGTAAGATCAGTTTACATGCTAAACTTACTAATAAGACATAAACCTCAGTGATCTCTTTTATCTAACTCGTTTATATTTCTGCTTTTTCGACACATTAATTGCTTTGTTTTCGACAGGCTGCTTTGATGCACATAGATGTCTCTCTGTATGTCTGTCTCTCTCTTGTAATTGCAGATCATCAGAGAGACCATTAGAGCAGCACAAGTGCTCCAACGGAGGCCGTTTTCAAATCAAGTCTCCGCCCACCCGGAACAGCTCACTGAGCGCCGGCTCTTGACATGAGTGAGGCCACTTAAGTAACCAACGTTCTGCACAGAGTCAGTCAGTCTAAGTATACTCTGCTCAGAAATCAGAGATTCCAATCACATGCTCTCTCAAAATGGCCAATCCAGTGATGCACACTCTCCCAATGTCTGTCCTCTAGGCTATAGCCTACCATATTTCAACAGAAGTATTGGCAGATCAGGACTTAAGTGTGCCAAGAAACAGTCTTGAAATTGTGCTCTCTTTTAAGGATTAGTTCAATTCAGAATGAACATTTTCTGATAATTTACTCACCCACCACATCATCCAAGATGTTCATGTCTCTCTTTCTTCAGTTGAAAAGAAATTAAGGTTTTTGAGGAAAACATTCCAGGATTTGTCTCCATATAGTGGACTTCAATGGGGAACAACGGTTTGAAGGTCCAAATTGCAATTTCAATCCAGCTTCAAAAAGGTCACACGATCCCAGCCGAGGAACAAGGGTCTTGTCTAGCAAAACGATCGTAAAAAAAAAAAAAAAAAAAAAAGTATATACTTTTTAACCACAAATGCTCGTATTGCACTAGCTGTGATGTGGCACGCATTCCATAATTACGTTGAAAGGTCACGCGTGACATAGGCGGAAGTACTGACCTAGTGTTTACAAAGCGAACGTGCAAAGACTGTGGCCGTTTCTCATTACCAAGTACGCAAACTTCGGACTAGCGTCCTTGGTAGTTCGGATTTAACAAGTTTTACTCAGGAGAACGAACTCCCGAGGACGAGAGGAAGGATGCAAGTCCGGTTATTCTGTAAATGGAACAGCGGCGTTCTTGATCGCGTCACTCAGCACGCTCTGGTTACTCCGGTTATCTCTTTGTGTATCTTTTAGGCAACAATAAAACAAAATATGTTAAAAAACACCACTCTGCCTCTTTTCATTAAAACAAATCTTAAACATATGAATGGCCACACAAATGTGGTTCAGGCAACACGTATGATAATCTTCACTGCATTACAACACGAAATATAAAACTGTATTTTATACAGTTCTTCCTGCTTTTTTTTGTCTTCATTTTAAAAATATGAAAACATTATTGATCATTAAAACTGACATTTAACAAACAGAGACAGGGTTGTGTCCTTTTATTTTAGTATAGGCCTACATGTACATATAGTGAAGAGAATATAGGCCTATAATAAAATAAAAAATATAGGCTATTCTATATATTTGAAAATATATAAAAATAAAATTACACAACCCTGTCTTTTTTTGTTAAATGTCAGATTTAATGATCAATAATATCCAGTATAAAAGTATAAGTAGCCTAAAAGGTAAGTTATACAATGAGAAATAAAGCAAACAATTCAGTCAAACATAAGTCAGTTCATTGGCTACAAAGTTAAAGTTAAATAGCCTAAATATATAAAGTTATGAAACTTCACTTTGCCCTCAGTCAAAACGATTTGCCATGGAACAAACTAGATTAATGAGACCAAAGATCTACCGTTACATATACACAAGACAAATTATATCTCATGTTTAACCACTACATCAGAGCCAGCAGAAAACATCAGAAGGACTAGCCGAGGAAAAGCTGTTCCAGTCGGGGTTAATGAGCGCTGAACACCCGGTGATCGCCTGGATCTCACAACTCCGAAACCATCAGATACTGTACATTTTTCAAATAGACACTATAAATAAACCACAGATTTGAGCTTTAAACAACTACATTCTTGACTGAAACACTCTTAAAATTACATTTAGTGCCACAATAACAGAAGTATTTTGATATTACGGGGGGTTTCTCCTCTGCTATTGCTATTGCATTTGCTGGTTGGTGCGAGATGCATTCTGGGATACCTGTCTGTCTCAAGTCCGCACAAGTCACCTCTCGATGCATCCTCGGTAAAAGGGGCAGATCAAGAACACATCCGGGGATTTGAACTGGACTTGGCTACATGTGAACTGAATTGGAACAGTACTTGGGCAGCGACTGATGACGTTTCACAAGTCCACAACACAAGTACAGACAAGAACGCATATTGAGAAACGGCCTAACGGTGCGTCCCAATTCGCATACTATCCGTCCTAAATATTCGAAAATAGAATTAGTACATCCCAAATCGTAGTATGTTGAAATGAGTGTTCCAAAGATACTCGGATTGTCTACTATTTCCGGTCAGAATCCGAAGTGCAGATCGATGCGCACTCTAACGGCTAATATTGTCCACAACCCATCGCGCATTGGACGAGGATTCGGTTAGAACTACAAACACGAGTGAAAAGTGTTTAAAAACAGACATGGTGACATGGACGCACAAGTCCGGCGGTTATGTAGAGAGGTTTAGATAAAGGAGTTTGAGTGATTTATTATCAGTATCTAAACTGACGAAATTTTATTTATTCAATGTTATATTGCATCTGCAGCAGCATTGTGAACTTTTGTAAAGATACGTTTAGCCATTAACTTTTAAATGCGTCATTACATTCAAATTGCAAACACATGAGGAGAGTCTCCGCATGAAAGACCCACGACTGGCAGATGAACGTGCTACTACATGTCTTTCCGAAACGGTAGGAAATTCAATTAGATTGAATGGAGGATTTTAACTGACAAGATGATTGACAGGGCAGTTTACGGTGACAGGATGCACGCGACAGATCTGTCCGTTAAAGATGAGGAAGTAGTATCTCAAAGCTTGCCTACTTTTGCTACACACTCAAAAGTATGTACTTTTTCTTCACAAAAAGAGTACATACTTTTAGGGCGTAGTATAAGTAGGCGAATTGGAACGCAGCATGTCAAATGCCATTTACAATAAAATAAATAAATAAAAGGTAAAACAACGATGTCGGATGATTTTGAAGTTGAAGAAGAAAACGTTTTTTCGCCCTACCCTACCTTTTTGAACCAAAACACGACCTTTCAAAGGGAAATGTGTGGCATACCACAGAGCAAGGGCAAGACGAGCATTTGTGGTTAAAAAGTATATAAATGTTTATATCTCAAAATTCAGACTTTATAACACGCAATTGCGAGTTAATATCTCAAAATTCAGAATTTATAACAATTGTATCTCATAATTTTATACAATTGTATATTGTATCTCGCAATTATGACTTTATCTGATGAGTATTCACAGATTTGAATATCTGATCGATCATGTAATTGTAACATTATTTTGTGCATTATGATCTGCTTGACCACCGTTATATAAATAACTTCACTATACACCACTAGTTTTACGCTGCCCACCCCAGGCATGTTTATTGCTGGCATTACCATAGCAGATGAATTGAACACGATAATCATCAGTGTGTGGTCTCACACTCTCTCGTCTTGTGAGTTTCCTGTCTTTGAGGAAGTGACATTCCTCATCAATCATTTTCTCCAGAGGAGCTCTGAGATGTGACAGGTGATGAATAATATCCAGAGGAGCTCTGATATGGTCCAGGCGATGAATAATCCCAAGCGTGTGTCTAGCAGCCGTTGTGAAGGTGAGACTGTTTTTCACTCTCTAAAGACCAATAAAAACGGCTTGTTCTTACGCACACCTGTTCCAGGTCAGGAAGAGCCCCCTCTTTCTCCAAAAACAACAGATCACACGGTGTATTTGGGTGTTTCTTTATGTCCCTGGGCTTGATTGAACAGATTTCAACTTTTTTTTTTTTTCATCTGGCTTTTTGGTGTTGTTGTTGTTGTTGTTGTTGTTGTTGCTGCTGTCGTTGTCACATGAAGGTCACATTAAAACTGCGTTGGAAACTTTTTACCATTCCTTCATCATTTTATTTTGGTTACTTTTCAAATACCTTTTAGAAATGTATTCGTTTAACCCTTGTCCTACACCCTTTCAATCTTAGGAAAATTCATCATAAAAATATAAATTACTTTTTTAAAAACTGTGATAATTCAAAACAGCGATATAAACATAACCCATTTCAAGACATATTTTCCTAAAAATCAGCAAATGAAAGTTCATATAATATGTATATGACGGATATTGATGCATAGAAAAGTAAATGTCATAATGGCCGCTGTGTCCAAACCGGTTTCATGCGGCTGTGCTCCCAAAATATAGTGTTTATGCGTGTGTACCTTCTGTCTTTTCCGTAGAGTAAAGTTCTTCCACAGTAACAATCTGAGTTGTGTCAGGAGACTCATTATCAGCAGTTGACACGTTGCTATGGGAATATGAACTCTGTTACCCCTCTGTTACCCCCCTGTGGAGAGAGAAAAAAGGAAATTTATTATCGACAGACAGTTAATTAACTAAACACAAAACAAATCTTGGTATTTGGTGTATATCAGTTCCTGCACAGGAGCCAATATAGTAAAACTGCAACATCATTTTTTTTTTGTATCGGAAGTGAAACTGTATCCGGGTGCAATCTTATTTTAGCTTGTCAAGACAAATAATGTCTAACAACCACCAACAGCCATCCTGATGGGAAAACCATAATCACATCATGTGGTTTGAGTGTGTGTGTGTGATCAATAAGTGGAGTTTCTCATTACACTGAGCCACTCTGATATCAGGTCCACATCAACATTGTTGAATTCAGATGTGTCCAGTAGCAGCTATCAGACAACACACTCCGATTTCCATTAGCACCCACAAATAAATGATGTGCAATGCAACAGTTTTTGTTTTCTCAGTGGGACTTGATAAAGACGTCCAACTCCCTCCTCATGTCCACGTGGCTTCCAGTAAATGTCTGTCAGCTCTGTTAGTTACTGTAGTGTTCTCCTAAATGTTGACTAAATACATTCCTGACGATACAGTATATATTTAAAATATCTTTCTCTAGTCTTTCTCATCCGAGAAAATAAATCATAAACAGACACCATTGTCGTCATTAAAAATTATGTTTTCATTAACTCTTTCCCCGCCAGTGTTTTATTTGTATTTTTATATAAAGTTTTCAGCCACTCAAACTGCATGATGTGATTATGGCATTTTTTATAAATGTCACAAAACCTTCATGGCCCCCAGAAAAAAATAAAAAATAAAATAAAATTATATATATATATATATATATATATATATATATATATATATATATATATATATATATATATATATATATATATTGCTGTGAATATCTGAGAATACAATATGCCAAAAGAAAGAACAGAGCCTCTGCTTAAAAAAAACTAAACTCTAGCTTGTATGCATTCTTTTTTATCAACACTTTAATAAAGTCTAAGTTTTATTAAAAAAAGCAACATTTAAAAAAATGTCAAAGACTGTCTGAATTGGACTAAGAATGATGATAAAAATATAGTCAGAGTAGATAAAGTCCACCGATGCCCCCAAAGCTTGCACAGTCAAAAACCTCTCCATGCGTTTGACATTTCATTAAGTAACTTTTGGCAGATTTGATTTATATGTTGTTTAATGTTTGATGATCACGTAAGATTACATGTGTGTAAGCACTGCTTCTATCGCTTGTTTCTGCTTCTTCTTTTCTTTTTCTTTTTTGGATCCAGAGATTCTGCACTATTTCAGAAGATGCATTATAGCACCCCCTACCCTATTACAGTGAAAACATGTGTAATGGGACATGGTTGGGGCACTACAAGTCCCATCAGCCCCAGTGCTACAGTATATAAGGAAGTTATATACGTTTGCTCTCTGGTTTGCTCTCTCGCTTCCTTTCCTTGATCGGTGCTTCTCAATATCTCTCCTCGTTTCCTCACTCCTCCGTCCTTCATCTTATGACCCGGAAACCAATTGAGCTCAGCCATCTTGAAGGACATCTCAATTCTCAATTACACCACGAGGAAACGAGGATGAAGGAGTGAGGAGGCTTCCTGAGGAGTTATGAGCGAGGATACACGGCTGTATCCTATGCGGAAGTGTTTTATCGACTAAGCGTGACGCCCATATAAATTGTCCCTCTTCACATCGGTCTCAATCATTTTAATTTAGGCTTTACGTTTGAAGTGGGGAAAAAAACGCACATCTCACATATTTCAACAGGGTTTTTATTTATATTGCTTTATTATTATTTATTATGAATTTCTTAAATGACCAAACTAATACAACACATGGACAGATCCTTTGAGCTCTGCTGATGACGCTATGAAGTGACGCTCGAGTGATCAAGTATTCCAAAATAAGCTTTCATTCGATTCCTCTGTCCTCTTTTTCTTTCCTTGCGTCCTTCCCTCGCATCCTACATGGGTGGAGCTGAGACACGAGGAAAGGAAACGAGGATGCACAAATAAGAATTGAGAAGCCCCCTGTGATTCATGGATGAATGGATTTTCAAAGGATGGTAGGTAGAGAGATTAGTTTGCTCTCTCGCTTCTTCTCTATTTCGATTGATTGTGAGTAGGGATGGGAAAATGAAGCCTCATGAACCACTGAGGCTTTTCCCCATAGGCTGTAAAAAAAATATGGACATAGTGTCCGTGAGGTCACCCGTAGGTTTCTGAAGAGCATTTTTGAAGCCTAAAGTCGCCATCTTGGCAGCGCGTCACCGTGCGTCACTCCCGGATAAAAGAGAATGCGCAAAGAGGCGGGATGTGTGGAGCTGAGGTGGATGCTGAAACCACGCCTGCTTAGCTCAACGTGATCACGTTTGCTCAGGCTTAGGAGCTAAAGCTATATGTGCTGTGCCAAGTGTGCGACCTCACAGGGCCTCGCACTAAAGTGACAGCTGACTTGATGATGTAAAGCCAATAGAGTTCAATAGAGCCAATAAAGTTACTGTTTTTGCCCTTTGAAATATTATAATAGTTATAAGACATAGCTAAAAGTGAGACCACATGTGTTGTGATGCTGTATTATTCTGCTAGTTAAAAATGTATATGCCAAGCAAATACCCACACTTGCGGTCTTTGCACTTGATCACTTATCTACTTGCATGGCGTATTTCCACTATATTTGGCCCAAGTGTTCAAGTAGGCATAAAGACAAGCAAGTGTATGTAAAACTTTTGATTACTCGATTGGACACACTTATAGTCTTTCAAAATTAAAGTGTTAACAGAGCTTTTGTTTATTATATTTTCAATATTTTGCATTTTAAAATAAACTTCTACATGTCTGTTCAGTAGTCGATATTTAACTAACAGAAGACCTTAAAGGAGAACTCCGGTCAATTTTAACATTGAGCTCAATTTTTAGTAAATTTGGAGTGCTGTCTATACAGAGAACAACGGCAAAAATCGGTGGTGCCTACACCGTGTTATCCTATTTTTAAAATTTGCACCCTATTGACTTGAAGGGGGCAAATTTTAAACCTGCTTTTATTTCTCTATCATCCTTGATGTGTCATACAAGTGCCCAGCCATGTTGAGTGATTCCTTCAGAGTGAACACGGTGAATCTGACTGCAGTAGATGTGAAAGACATGAATAAAAATTATGTTATTTCAGCCAGCGCAAATACCTGTATTCGCTTCCTGTTTTCGGTCGAAGTCCAAAGTAGTCGATTGTCGAGTTCACGCGCATAGGTTTAGTTACCTATGATCACGCGCGTGAACTCAACAATCGACTACTGTGGACTTCGACCGAAAACAGGAACTAAATACAGGTCTGTGCACTTGTTGAATTAACATCATTTTTATGAATATCTTTCACTTCTATATGGGATACGCTTAGTTTTGAATCCCGCTCCGAAGCAGTCTTTTAATTTTTTTTATTTATTTAGATGGGGACAGTGCATATTAATGAATGTACAATAGAAATTGACGTTAATACGCCGGATTTAGCACAATGCTAATTTCCATCCGTAGTCCCAGACATACAAAAAAAAACAAAGACCAAAAAACACAAACAAACAGCATACATAACAACTAATAAACATATAGAGCTAAAAAACATTAAAAGTACAGAGCAAAATACATACAAAAGTGGTCAGAGCATTTTTTGTATGCCACACTGTCTTCAAGATATAGGTAACCCGTGGGTTATCTGTGGGTTGTTTTTTTGTTTTCTTATAATTTTTTTGTTTCTTTTCATTTATCTTTTATTCCCCCCTCCGATTTGCATTGACGGTCTGTACATATTTTTAATATGCTGAGTCTGAGGAGGAGGGGCCGAATGAAACGACACTTTCAAATATTTTTTATTTGGACTGCAGCATTTCAACCGCTAGCTGTCAATATTACAAAGTGCACATTTAACTAATGATGCCATGTCATTTCAGATAAAATAAAAATGGACTAAAACTAATGACTATGCAGTGACAAAATATTGAGTGTCTAAAGGACGTTTTAGTCGAAAGACAAAATATATGGCTAAAACACACTGTGCTCAATTCCCACAGGACAGTAACCTGCACAGTATGTGCTGGTTTTGACGTCCTTTCAAAAACGAAATATGTGATCTGGGAAAACCCATCACACGGTGAAATTTGACCTATTACAGGTTTTGATAGCATATGAGAGCTGGTTTCAAGATATTCTCAGATATTATAGACAAGATGTTATAGAATAATAATTTAATGAAAAATAAATCGTGACTAAAAACTGACATTCACACTATTTTTGATCTTCCAGAAAACGGCCCAGCGCGATCTTTCCTAGATCGCATCACATATGTGTAGACATACAGGAAACCTCTGGGGTTAGTGTTCACATAATAACCCCCCCCCCACCCCCCCCCCCCCCCCCCCCCCCCCCCCCAAACAACAATCAGTTACACATTCACACTCTACTGTGTCCACATCTTCACACCACATGGAGTCACGTTCCTCAGTCACCCTAACAAGTCTTCAGCGCTTCACATTGGAAACAGTTGTTAAAGCAACAGAGAAGTGGTTTTCTACTGTACCTTCTAACGCACTGAAGAGCTCTTCACAGAACAGGTGTGCAGTGCGTGTCTCTCTCTCTCTCTCTCTCTCTCTCTCTCTCTCTCTCTCTCTCTCTCTCTCTCTCTCTCTCTCTCTCTCTGTGTGTGTGTGTGTGTGTGTGTGTGTGTGTGTGTGTGTGTGTGTGTGTGTGTGTGTGTGTGTGTGTGTCTACCAGGGGACCTGAGTGTCTTTAGCAAAGCAGAAGAATAAACCAGACTCTGAGGGAGTTTTAATTGGTACTATTGGGAAAGGTGGGTGACAAGGTCACCTATCCTTCTCTGGAAATGAGCACACAATCATCATCATCAAACATACACTCTTCCTGGAAGACAATTTTCTAGATAAGAGAGAGTTCAGTAGAGTTCATGACTCTAGTTAGGAGGAGCTTTTATTTTCTTTGTTACATAAAATAGGACATTATAAACTGCATACTGCTAACTTAATAATAACTTTGGCTTGTCTTACTTATCTGATCTCAATGGTCTGGTCTTAATGACTTGATTTCAAATTCAAATGTATTATAAGCACATTTAATAAAAACTACTTGTGTTTACCAAAGTGCTGTACAATACATTGAAACAAATAAACACATATATGATTACAACAGACTCATACAGTTTAAAGGGTTAGTTCACCCAAAAATGAAAATAATGTCATTAATGACTCACCCGCATGTCGTTCTAAGCCCGTAAGACCTCCGTTCATCTTCGAAACACAGTTTATGATATTTTAGATTTAGTCCGAGAGCTTTCTGTCCCTCCATTGAAAATGTATATACGGTATACTGTCCATGTCCATAAAGGTAATAAAAACATCATCACAGTAGTCCATGTGACATCAGTTAGAAGTTTTTGAAGCATCGAAAATACTTTTTTGTCCAAAAATAACACAAAATAAGACTTTATTCAGCATTGTATTCTCTCCCGGGTCTGTTGTCAATCCTTCACAGTTTTTTTTATTTAGTTTTTTAGTTTTTTAATGAATAAACATAACAGCGAGAACAGTTTCACCTACAAGAATAACACAAAGATATAGTTATAAAGTAATACAAAAATAAAGTAATGCAAAAATAAAGTAATAATAACAAAATAAATAAATAAATAAAATGAGCCAGGGGTAATATATAATGTAAAATAAATTCAAGAGAAAAAGAAATGCCTCGAGTCACTTATATTTTCATTATAAAAAAGCATAAATATTATACATTGTGCACAATGTAACTGACTTTAAAGCTTTGGCATTGTTTGCAATCCTTCACAGTTACGCTGATGGCGTAAGACGCTGATGACGTGTTATCTGGTGCGACCGAGCTTCATTTATAGACTGAGGGAAACGCACGCTGTAAAAGTGTCTCATCCGCGACATGCACATTACGCACCATTAAAAAAAATGATATCCACGCAAACAATGTAGAATAGCTTGAATATAGCGTGCGTCTCCCTCAGACTGTAAACGAAGCTCGGGCGCACCAGATAACACGTCATCAGCATCTTACGTCAGCAGCGTCACTGTGGAGTCCTGAACGCAGATTCACAACAGACCCGGGAGCGAATACAATGCTGAATAAAGTCTTATTTTGTGTTATTTTTGGACCAAAAAGTATTTTCGATGCTTCAAAAACTTCTAACTAACCCACTGATGTCACATGGACTACTGTGATGATGTTTTTATTACCTTTTGGACATGGACAGTATACCGTATATACATTTTCAATGGAGGGACAGAAAGCTCTCGGACTAAATCTAAAATATCTTAAACTGTGTTCCGAAGATGAACGGAGGTCTTACGGGCTTAGAACGACATGAGGGTGAGTCATTAATGACATTATTTTCATTTTTGGGTGAACTAACCCTTTAACAACATATAATAAACATAATATTAAGTCTATATTTTAAAACAGATGTGTTTGGGCCTGCCTAACATTTAGAGGCAAATTATTCCAAAGTTTCAGGGCGGCAACTGCAAAAGCACAGTCTGCTCTTCTCTTCATCTTTGCTCTTGGAACAAGCAAAAGCAAAGGCCTACTCTTGATGGGACAGGTGGTTGTATTAAACTAGAAGTATTTTGGAGCTAACCCACTTAAAGATTTAAACACAAGCAATCAAATCTTAAATTCAATCCTAAAATAAACCGGAAGCCAATGAAGGAAGGCCAGTATAAGCTAAATGTGTTTTGGCTTGTGTATTTCTGTTAAAAGATGAGCAGCAGCATTCTGGAGAGGACTAGCAAATACTTTACACAAACGGTTAGGTCAGATTCATTGGTCTGATCTTACTTACTTAGTCTTCTGGGTCTGATCTCACTGGTCTGGTCTTAATGGCCTAATCTCAGTGGTCCGACCTCAATGGTCTGATCTCACTATTGTGATTTCACTGGTCTGATCTCACTGATCTGATCTGATCTGATCTTAAAGGTCTGATCTCACTGCTGTTGTCTCACTGCTCTGATCTCATTGATAGGATCTCAGTTGTCTGATCACACTGCTGTGGTCTCACAGGTCTGATCTCATTGACTGGATCTCAGTGGTCTGATCACACTGCTGTGGTCTCACTGGTCTGATCTCAATGGTCTACTCGGACTGCCGAGGTCTCATTTGTCTGATCTCAGTGGTCTGATCACACTGCTGTGGTCTCACTGGTCTGATCTCACTGATCTGATCTCAGTGATCTGATCACACTGCTGTGGTCTCACTGGTCTGATCTCACTGCAGATCTCAGTGGTCTGATCACACTGCTGTGGTCTCACTGGTCTGATCTCAGTGGTCTGATCACACTGCTGCGGTCTCACTGGTCTGATCTCACTGATCTGATCCCAGTGGTTTGATCACACTGCTGTGGTCTCATTTGTCTGATCTCACTGATCTGATCTCAGTGGTCTGATCACACTACTGAGATCTCATCGGTCTGCTCTCACTGATCAGGGGCCACATATATAAAACTTTACGTAGATTTCACCCTTAAAGCCAGATTTTGCGTATGCACAAACATTTTCAGATTTGTTAAAAATACATTCTCCAAAAACCTGTGCCAATTTCCCTTTAGAAATCCTAGTTAGTGGAAGATTGGGCTTACATGCATCCCCACCCCGTCTCCTCTCCGGAATAACCATATA